>APFE031636628.1:14022-40381 GCA_000404065.3 Pinus taeda
TGTGTGTGTGTGTGTGTGTGTGAGAGAGAGAGTTGCATTGATATCTTCATCAAGATCATGATTACATCTATGTCGAGACCATGTCTTAGTATGTATGCCGAGAAGATGCCCGAGTCCTTTTCTGTGGCATCTGAGGTTTCTTTTGTGATTACTGCATTGGTAGGCCAAGACAGTGATCACCAAGACTGTAAGGAGGCCAAGACTTCATCCACTGAGACTGTGGAGAGGTTGAAACTTCATCTTTGTGGTACCCATTGGAAAAAAACACAGATACTTGTCTGAAATTCTACCTATTGTGGTGACCTTAGCCACATATATATAGTGGTTTGATCTTCATATTAAGTGGACATGTCAGTGTCAAGATATGTGTATATTCATTCAACATTACATGATCTTTCTTTGTTATTGTTTTGAGGTTGACTTTTTCAAGAGGAATTGTGCTTGTCTTTAGAGGGCTTCTAGACATTTCTATAGACTTGTATACATTAAACATAGGCTCAAGAAGAGCCCTTCATACATGGAATTGAATCATTGAATTAATAATAAATCCTAAGGCTCTTAATGGGAGCCACTAACAAATAAACCTCTTGCTCATGAAACACATGTATCAAGGCATACAAAAATAATTTTATTCCTTTTATTTCATCATTTACAAAGATCCTGTTATTATGAAGACTGAACTTAGTTACAGTTTCTTCAACACTCCCTCTTAACTAGGGAAGTATTCATAATGGTACTTGGTCATTCTCAATCTGAAGAATTTCTCATAAGAAGAATCAGATCGGTAGCCCATCTGTATAGCATCATAGTAACCAACATTGTTTCCACAACAAGGCCTTGACTGAAAGCTCTACCTGTCATCATATAAGAGCATAATGTTGGTGAGACCAATGACTATAGATACCTTCATCATTGTCTCTCAAGGTACAAACCCACCCGGGTGTTCACTGAGTATGACCTTCTAGGACTATTCTTATCTTGGGTTCCCAATCCTCAAAGAATATTGGTCTTCTTTCCTACTCTTATCTTAGATGCCCTACATATCCTCAAAGACAATCAAATGCCATATGATTACCCAATCCTCCATACTTTTTTCCCGAGTGAAGACAATAATGTTGTGTCTATCTCACCCTCTCAACTAGGGAAGATATGCCCATTCCTGTAAAGGAATGTACCCAAGTTCCTTCTGAATAAGAACTTTCCCAAGATCCCTCTCAATTAGGGACTTGTCAGAGTTCCCTCTCAACTGGGGACTCTCTTTTCATCAACAGCTTCTTCTTCATGGGTCCTTCAACTGCTTGTTCAATTTCCTTCCTTGATGTCATGAAATTTAGCTGAGCTTCGTCCTTGTTTGGCATTAGCCATCAATCACTTTCCTTCTTTGTTCATCATGTCACTCCTTCCTTCATGGAAAGCGGCCTTTTTGATACATATTTGGAACCTTCGTCATATGGCTAATTCTTCCTCATCATGTTTCTTTCAGGAATTTCCATCCACCACGTGAATGTTAGTTGTACTTGTACTTACAATGTTTGTTCCAGTAGCTCTACATGAACTCATCTAGAAATTATTCAAGAAATCAAAACATAATATTAAATCAAATATTACCTTACGAGATGACTCTTCAGAATGAAATCTTCTTGTAGGTATCGACATCCTACATACATGTTGACACATCTCCCAAAGATATCCATTGTCCAGGGTCTCCATCTTCTTTAGACTTTCATCGGAGTCTTCATATCTTTTCGGGAGATTTTCTAGTCAAATCTTCTTGGTCTTTTGGATGTTGATCGCCTTCATCAGGCTTGCATATCTCACGACTTCCTTTCTTACACATTCCATTCCCATGAGCTTCCAATCAGAGTTTCTTAATTGTAGTCAACTACCTCATACTTCGTATGAGGAATATTATGTTGATTTCGTGTAGAGTGACTTATTCCTTCCTGCATCCTTTCAAAGGAGGAGATCATTTTTCTCTTGATCATGCTTCTCAAGATAGAAGTAGTGATCCATGTTTCCTACAACCATAGAACATGACTTTATAATATTAAATACGAGCATACATACCTCATTTTACCTTTAGGTCATCTAGGCTTATTTTAACAACTTCCTTGATTGAAAAAAATTTCAATCCCTTGATCTGCTTCATCTCTTATGTCATCATAATATTATCCATGAATTCCACAAGTTGGAGTTTCCGATGAAACACTTGCTTCTTCTCTAAATTAGTGAAACCTTCGATGAGGATTCCATCAGAGAATCTTGAGGATATTACATATCCCCATCTGGAAAATGTTTCCTTTTTGACTTGATATATGATCAACCTTGTCCTGGATGACTTTTTCCTTTCCTTCAATGTCCAATGGGGTTTCCAAGAGCTATATCTTTCATGTTTGATTTCCATGGATTTCGATCCTTATGTCCTTCACGATTCACATGGTGATTTTATAAGCTCTTGTTTCTAATACTTCCATGATGTCGTGATGCATATTATTATTCATCATGGTCATATATATAACAAAAGATTTAGGAGCTTATGATAAGACCCTTTTGTGAGGGACACCATCTCAATCATAGTAGAGATCTATTGCTCCCTCTTTCCTTGGCATTTTTCTTCATCTTCCTCCATCTTTCTCGTGATATGAGATTTCTTTCCATAACATTGAATCTTAGCTATACTATTCTATCTTGTTTGAGGACCAAAATTCCATTTCCTTTTTGAAAATGTTTGAGTCCTTTACTCTTCAAAAATTTTGTCCTTAACTTGTATTTTTCTATATAGCATAGATACCACAAGTTGTCGAATGAGGTAACTTTAGTGCATTTAAGAATATTATCTTCTTATCATCTCTCCTAAATCTCCTAATTGAGATCTTATAAAGATATCCCTTCATTCTTTGATACCTTCAATTTTGTGTAGATTAGGTCTATAAGTGATATGCCCTTCTTTATTGCATTTTCAAAGAATATATCTTCTAGCATTATATATCTCTTAGATGTCTCCTCTGCTACATAGGGATGAGAGGACCTTTCATTGGTTTCATAAGAATCCTATGAGTCCCTTGATCCTTTTTCATGCATTCAAATATTGTTTGACCTTAAAAGACTTATCCATAGATATCAATGACTTATATTTCAGAGACTATATCTATCCTCCTTTCTTATGGAAGGAATTTTGATGACCTATCCAACTTATAGATCTCCTTGTAACCATGAAGTCATTTTACCAAATAAATTAATGAATGAAAGATACTTACTTGACAAGTGAAGATGAACTCTTTTACTTTATCACTGATTGAAGAAGATGTATTAGATCTTCCTCTTAGATGATCTCTTTTCAAATGAAAAATCCTTTCTCCAATAGAAAATATTACTCCTTTCGATGAGGATGATTTGTTTCTTCCTTGGAAGATCTTCATATAGAGCAAGGATTTCATCCTTTCTTGGTTTATAACCTTGAAGATGATGACAATGCCTTCTTGCCTTCAATATGATTCGCCTTATTTTGTAGTGTAGATCAAAACTATTTCTAGGGCTTCGACTTTCTTCAAGATGATGTGATCTTCGTTTTTGAGGTCCTTCGAGCTACTTTGCTTTGTAGACAACTTGATGAGGGTCTTGGTGGCCCTTTTTATGATGACTATGGAGACAAAATTTCTTTCTATTGTAGACTGCTTCTTTGATATAGGGTTCCTTCAATGTAGATCTTGATCCTTTTGATATCCTTCAACTTTTTTTTGATGCCCTTCTTGAAACTTGATCCTTGAATGTTTCTTTTCTTCCCTTCTTTTGAATTTGGCACCTTAGCTCTGATACCATGTTGAAGAATCTAGGGCAATCAAGTTGATCAAATTCTTCTCACAATGATAACTACATGTGAGGTAATTTTTACCTTTTCTTATCAGCACAATCTTTCTCTTATTATTAGTGTATTTTCTTTTACTTCATCAAATAGTTACCAAAACAAAAGAGACAAGAACACAAAATGTTGGTTGTCTTCCAAGGCCAAAACCTCTCACTCTTTGAGAGGAAAATATTCCAATTGATGAATACCAAGACCAAGACCCTTGAATTATAGGCCACTCTAAGACCAAGAAACCAATCCTATTATTCGTTATTTCTAAGATCATCATTTTTGCTACTAAAGTCATCACTGCTACAACACTGAGGTCATCTCTACTGCACCATTGAGATCGTTACTATTGCACCATTGTCATACCTTTACTGAGATCATCCTTGTTGTATCTTCACCTAGATCATCATTGTTGCACCTTCATTGAGATCATCATCGTAACAACGAAATCTCCATATAAATAGATGCATATATATGTGAGAGTTGCACTAAGATCTTCATCAAGATCATGATTACATCTATGCTGAGATCATGTCATAGTATGTATGCCGAGAATATGTCCAAGCCCTTTTCTGTGGCATCTGAGGCTTCTTCTATGATTAATACATTAGTAGGCTAAGATAGTGATCGCCGAGACTATAAGGAGGTCGAGACTTCATACACCAAGACTGTAGGGAGGCTGAAACTTCATTTTTGTGGTACCCATCCGAAAAACATAGAGATACTTGTTTGAAAATTCTACCTTCTGTGGTGGCCCTAGCCACATATATATAGTAGTTCGATCCTCACATTAAGTCGACATGACAGTGTCAAGAGATGTGTCTATTCATGCAAGTTGATATGATATTCCCTTGTTATTTTTTTGAGGCCGACTTCTTCAAGAGGGATTGTGCTTGTCTTTGGAGGGATTCTAGACATTTCTATAGACTTGTATACATTAAACATAGGCTCAAGAAGAGCTATTCATACATGACATTGACTCTTTGACTTAATAATAAATCCTAAGGCTCTTAGTGGGAGCCACTAACAAATAAACCTCTTGCTCATGAAACCCATGTAGCAAGGCATACAAAAATAATTTTATTCCTTTTATTTTATCATTTACAAAGATCATGTTATTATGATGACTGAACCTAGTTACACTTTCTTCAACATGATGAACCAATGCCCGATGTTGAAGGTCCAATGGATCCCATTGATCCACCTCTTAGTGAGCCCACTACTTCAAGAAAAAGGCCTCTATGGATCAAATATACTCTTGAAGATGCCAAGAAACACATTGCACCAAGGGGGACATTTCGTGAAAGAAAGAAGCCAAATAGGTATGAAGGGTACTTAACTGCCATGAGTACCATTGTACAACCTGAGCCTTGTACATTCGAAGAAGTCGTGAAGCAACATGTTTGGAAGGATGCGATGAATGAGGAGTATGAGTCGATCATGAAGAATGATGTCTAGGATGTGGTTCCTAGACCCAAGGATACGTATGTGGTCACTTTGAAATGGCTCTACAAGATCAAACATGGAGCTGATGGGAGTGCTGAGAAATTCAAGGCTAGATTTGTAGCTGAAGGCTTTTCTCGAAAGGAAAGAGTAGGCTATGATGAGATATTTGCACCAGTTTCTTGATATACCACCATCTGTTCGATCATAAACCTTGCTTCCTTGCAAGGATAAAACCTACAACAGATGGATGTCAATATTGCCTTCTTGCATGGATAACTTAAAGAGAAAGTGTGTGTGGAACAACCTAAGGGGTTCGAGGTTCAATATCGTGAGACACGTGTATGTAGGTTGAAGAAAGGCCTATATCGGTTGAAGAAATCCCCTAGGGCTTGGTATGAGAGGATCGATAGCTATCTTATGAAGCTAGGATTTACGAGAAGCGATGTTGACTCGAACCTATACTTCAAGGTTGAAAAGGAAAAATCTCTCATTCTAGTCCTTTATGTGGTTGATCTCTTTCTCACAGGTGATGACCCTCTCATTCATCAATGCAAGAGGGTGTTGGCTTCCGATTTTGAGATGAAGGACCTAGTTCTGATGCATTATTTCCTAGGGTTGGAGGTCTAGCAAAAGCCAGGTGATATTTTCCTTCCCCAGGGGAAAATATTTTGAGAAGCTACTTGAGAGATGTGGGATGGTGAACTACAAGTCTGTGACTACTCCGATGGAACTCAACTTTAAGAAGCTATGTGGAAGTGTTGTTGGACCTAGATTGGCGAACCCTACCGAGTATCGTCAAAGTGTGGGGGCACTGATGTTCTTGGTCAACTCCCGTCTTGACATATGCTTCATTGTGAACACATTGAGTAAACAGATGGTCGAGCCTCATCACATTCATTGAATTGTTGTGAAGAATCTTTTGAGATATATCTGAGGCACAATCCACTATGGACTCATATACACTGATGGGGATTTGAGACTACATGGATACATAGAGGTTGACTGGGTTGGCAATGTGGTGGACCATAAGAGCACGTCTAGGTATTGCTTCTCCTTGGGATCTTCCTATATATCTTGGATGAGTAGGAAGCAGAAATCGGTTGCACTAAGAACCATCGAGGCTGAATACATTGCTGCGAGTATGGCATGCTGTGAAGTAGTTTGGTTGAGGAAGCTCTTCAGGGAACTATTTGAGAACGTGCTAGATACCATCGTGATCTTCTGCGATAACTAGAGTGGGATTCATCTATCACGGAATCTTGTGTTCCACAAATGCTCCAAGCACATTGATATCAAATATCACTTTATTCGAGATATGGTACAAGAGGGAGCAATTAGGTTCCAACACATCAAGACAAATGAGAAGGTTGCAGACATTCTCATGAAGCCTCTAAAGAACGTCAAATTATTAACCTTCCGAGAGAGACTTGGAATCGTGGAATGAACCTCTTATGAGGGTCCCGTATGAGCTGAACATAAATCTTTGGGAGCTCCTGGGGGCATGGAGTACTTCTTGGAGCTAGCTATGAGTGACCATAGGGTGAGTGGTTCACCTTCCCCTACGATTGACATATGCATAGCATGAGTGGTTCACCTTCTCCTATGGCATATGAGCAGGATGAGTGGTTCACCTTCTCCTATTGATGCCTTGATAAACATCGTACCCATAAAGTTTGAGACTCATGGGAAATACCTCTCATATGGCCAATGAGTTGGGAAAAGCTGGTTAGGGACCATAACACTACCGATGGATGCATCGTGTACTGTCATACTCCCTATGACTAAGATTCTTAGTGTTCAAAAACTTGATTTAGGATCAAGACTAACTTCAGTTAGTGGAGAGTGTTATGATACACTCTCAATCACTTCTTCTTTATTATTTCTTCATGGTTCAGTAGAGCAGGGCAATGATGGTATGATGGTTCAAGATGATAGGTTGGCACAGTGATGGATTGGCAAGTGGAATTCTCCCTAGTTGATAGGGAGTGTTAAAATTAGAAACTAGGGCCAACTTCCACCTTATGACAACTCATATGATGGAGATGATTATTGCATTGGATTCCTGTTTCGGAGAGGTACAATTTTGACAAGAAGAAATAGAATTATGAATTCATTCTTCTTATGGTCAGATTGTCAAAGTCAACCTCAATCAAATGTAGGTTCATGAAGTCCAATGGATGGGTCTCCTCACCCTGAACGAATTGTATAAATAACAGTGACCTTTATCTCATTTGGATATCATCACACATCACATCATCTCTCCCTTCTCTTATTTGATTCATACCACTTGGAGGTAGCCTCTCTCTTCTTCATGTGTGGTAGGAGGTCGAGTTTTTTTGGGTTAGAACAGGCCAAAATTTGATCAAAGGGTTTCTCCACACCAGGGTTTGTCCCTGGCATCTGCCAGATCTTGTGTTCTCTTGTCTTGGCTTGTCTTCTGCATATGATTTTATGTTCTATTTGCATTTACTGTTAATGTTTATAAGTTAATGTGATTTCTACTGGATATAATTGGAAATTGTCATTGGATTGATAAAGGATCATTGAAGTAAATTGTACCTAAGCATAGAATATACCATTGTTATCTAAAATTAACACTACTCCAAAAAAGTTGAGCGGCTGGAAAACATCCATGTTTTTAGTCAGGCCCTAGCTACAAGAATCTTGTGGTGCCTTGCTTGTAAGACGACTCTATGGGGGTGAGTAATGAAGTCCAAGTACCTTGCATGTAACATGACTCTATGGGGGTTAGTAATGAAGTCCAAGCACATCTTTTACACCTGTATTATAGACTAGTTTCACAATCCAAGAAATATGATAAAGAATTTCTCAATTGTATGGAAGGCCCTCACGATCTCTTTTCTTATGATTGGAAATTGCATAGCTTGGAGGGTGGGAAATGGAAGAAGCATACACACAGGCCATGATTTGTGGATAGGAGTAGAGGACTCCTTCAACTTATCAAAAAATTTAGTGAGAGCTCTCAAAGTGCAATATAATTTTCTTCTTGTGGACGTAAAGGCTCAAGAATCCTAAGCCTATGGTAGAGAAGGTTGGAAACGAGTTTTGGATCTGAGTCTTGCAGGAGAGTTGGCTATGAATGGGAACAATTTGTCAACTTTCTCTATAACAATTTCAGTTTCCTTAGTGAAGAGGACACGAATAGCCTCTCATGGTCTAAAATCTCAACAACATGAGAATCTACAACCAAACAAGGGTACCAAGTTTTATGACTCTCAAGCCCTCCAAGGAAAGAAATGTTGGTGGGGTACCCTTTGAAAGGAAAAGTCCTTTTATGATTAACTTTGACTAACAAAATACCTACCTGGGATAACAAAATGAAGAGGGGTTGGATCGGGCCCAACCGCTGGTCATTGTGCCAATCTGAACGAGATTTATTTTCTTATTTGTTTCTTACATATTCTTATGTAAGTAAAGTCTAGGGCCAGATAGCAATAGAGCTCAATCTTTCGGTAGTGTGAGTTTCTCCGGAATTGGAAGTTTCTTTTAAATATTGGGAGGCAATAAGGGAGATGAAATGATATGCAACCTTCCTGTGCCTTCTCATCTCATGCATCTAGGGGTTTGAACCAAACAATTTTCCAGGATAACTATGTTCCTTCATCGATAACGAGAAATATGATAGTGAGGTGGATGAACTAATATAGACAACCAAAGTTAGTCAAAATCTGGAGGCTGAAAATTCCTCCCATAGATAACATGTGCCATGGTGCCTTTTCAATGGGGCATATCAAGGGTCCCCTATAGTCACAAGCATTGGAGTAGTTTTGTACCTCTCTTTAGAGCATTTTTTCCAAATCAGGCTTGCAGGGGGTTGAGCGACCAACGCCAAGGTATAATTTTTGGCACTCTAGTCTCTATTGCACCTAGTAAAATTGAAACAGTTGAATCATATCCAAGTAATGGGCGACTCCAAGGTTGCTATAGATTGGGCCAATACCAAGATTCAAATAAAAAACCAATGGTTGTTCCCCTTCCTCCAGGATGTTGCGCAAGTTTAGAGAGCTCCCAAGAAGTGGTTTTAAGCCATGTTTATAGACAATTAAATCGGCGTGCAAAATGATCGTTCCAAAGCGGTGCCCCAAGTGATCCCAAAAGCCTTTTGCTTCACCGAATTTAAGAGTGGAACCCAATCAGATGAAAGGAGTATGCACTTTTGAAGTGTTTAATCCTCCTCGAGAACATGAAATTTTTTAATAGAAGAGTGTTTTGACTGGAAACTGTTTGGTATAAAATTCACAACAAAGTGGCAAGATGTGAAGCTCAACTGAAAAAATGGGTAGTATGGCTCCAATGTATGCATAACTTTGAGGCAATCACATGTATTTATCAAAGAAATAATTTTGTTTTTCTTTATATACGTATATATATTAAATTTTTTGGATAATCATCCACTGGTAGTATTACACAAGATATAGTTATTTCATAAATGAATCCACTTAATTAGGAAAAAGAACCCGACTTAATTGAAGAAACAAATTGCTCACCAAACTACTTAATTTAAAATTCTCACTTATAAAAAATTAAAAAAATTAAAATAATCTTTAATCCATATCATTCACAAGCCGATCATCTTTTTTAAATCATGTGTAATGTACCCTGATAACCTCACATGTAAAAGCAGGGAGTTAGATTTTTTTACACAAATTACCCAGAGTAATTATCCAAATCAATACTCCACATTCCTTATTAACCATTAGATATAATGTTCATTAGTGCATGAAGTAAATTTCAATAGACGGCAGTAAGTTGCATAACCATTGACAACCACTATTGTAGTATATTAACATAAATTGTGTCATGAACCTTGTATCCATTTCATGATTTCCTTAACCATATTAATTAATCACATACTTGAAATTATGATTATCACATCAAATAAGGAATCACATCATCAAGGATTCAACATCGTCAAACAGACACAATAAGCAATCACATCATTGTACAACGATATACAGTGGAAACCCTGTAGGGTGAAAACCAACAAACATTTAATTTTATTATTAAATGCTTGTGAGGGTGTTCACCCTCACTCAATGTATTACAAGGGATTCCATCCCTTATCCATTGTTATAAAAGATTACAACGAAATATCATTAAAATACCACATACCTAGGTAAAATTTATTACAATTACCATGAAATCATTTACCCATATATCCCACTCTCTACATACGATTGTTCCATCAGTGGACCATCTTGCAACTTGTATTCATCAGCATGGACCATTAGTTCTTATCTACCACAATGTTAGCATAAATTGTTTTTTGCACAAGCCACCATCTTTTCCCTGTTACTATGATTATTCTCGCGCTAGCACACATTCTTATCCAAAGGAAATCACTGTAATCATCCATTTCACTTAGAGGATACTAGAAACTTATCTTTGTTTTCTATGCACACAAATAGATAAAAACTTATTGGAAGAGAGCTACCCCTTAGCTTCTTCTTTGTGCATGTAACTAAGTAATTTGTCCAATACAGTAGATGTTCCCTTATATGGGGAAGCTAACTAATAGGATAGACATTATTATCGTGCATGCAAATGTAAGTCCCTTTTAGAAAAAGCATATTTTCCAAAATAGATCTATTTATAAAATATATTGTATGCACAAAAACATGCATTGCTCTAAACTAGAACTAATATGTTAGTCATTATTTCTTGCATGCAGATATATGTGTTCTACAAAGGAAAGCTAGTATATTTATTCCAAGTATCTACTTGTTTTACTTTCTATGATACTTATTCTTTTTTGCACACAAATCCATGCTTATCTTTAAAATATCTAACACAATAGTTTTACAAATCCATGTTTATCTTTAAAATCTCTAACACAATAGTTCTACAAATCCATGTTTATCTTTAAAAGCTCTAACACAATAGTTCTACAAATTCATGTTTATCTTTAAAAGCTCTAACACAATAGCTCTACAAATCCATGTTTATCTCTAAAAGCTCTAACATGATAGCTCTATCTTCATACATGTAATCAACTAATGTTTCTATGCTTTTGCATATGTGTTCATTTCACATAGTTATGTTCAAGAAACCAACATAGTTTCTCTATCATTTATGTACAAAGTTATTATGCATTTGTTTCGAAAAAAGTAGCATAACAAAGATTTCATGCATTTGTTTTCAACAAAGTATCATAATCAACCTTTCTTTTGCGCATAAGAACTAAGATAATAATAACGGTAACTGTTTATGCATTAAACCATGCAATTAAATCAAACTATCCAATATGCAAAACACAAATCATTTATCTTTTTTCTCGCAACATGTAAGTCTTGCAAACTCTTGCAAAGGAATTAACACAGTTAACTTATCTTTCACGCACAAGAAAAACATATTCTTTCCAAAGAAGATTCATATGACTTACATTATCTCTTTGCATTTCATCTATGCATAAGTTATTATATTTCTCATAGCTAAGTATTCTTTTCAAAAGAACTCTCTTACCTATGAGAATATTTCACAAATTACCCTCTTTAATTTATATTCATTTCCAAGAAAATGACTTGGATTTGTTATTCCTTTTTAAGAAAAGAGCATACATACATCCTATTCCTATCTTTTCTTAATAGGATGCATATGAAAGGTTATATAAAGACAAAGAAAGTTTACTTATCTTTTAATGCTCCAAATAACAATCTTTCTCTACCTATAATAATATATTTAGTTATATAAAGACAAAGAAAGTTTACTTATCTTTTAATGCTCCAAATAACAATCTTTCTCTACCTATAATAATATATTTTCTTTACTAAAGACAATAGATAATAACAATCTTTGTTTACATGTAATAATATATTTTCTTTAGCAAGAAGAATATATAATCTTCATCTACATGTAGTAATATATTAAATTACCCATACTAAGGTTATTTAAGTAAAAACCCTCTTTATGTTATTCAAGTAAAAACCCTTATCTTCTCTGCATTCTACGGATTCTACTCATCCATTAGAAGAGAAAACTACAACTGGAAAGGGTAAAATACTCATTATTTAGTTTGCAATAGTTTAAATCATTAAAAACTAAAAACATAAAAACTTACCTCTGCATCATAAATTGTCATAACTCTGCACCTCAAATTACAAGGCACCATTGAATCCAATGCAATGGCCATTGTGAACAACTATTTCTCTATGGTGTTTGTTTACAGTCTCCGATGCAAACCAGTCCCATGGACACGCCTGCGTGGTGTTTGTTTATTGTTCCCCGCAACCCATCCACACAAAGAGTGTCATTCCATTCCTGGTGTCCATGCTCAGTGCCACTCAAAATTCTTCCTCAGATTGTAGAGTGAATGATAGACATAAGTATCATTCTCCCACCATTTTTTCCCTTCCCCATAATTTTTTCCTTTTTTTCCCTTCTCCCGTAAGAGATCTAGGGTGAATGAAGAATGTTAAGGGGCGGTTATCAAGCAATGAAACCTAACTAAAAAAGTTAAAGATAAACTTTATTAATAATATTTTATTGCTATTGAAATTGCAAATAAAAATATTTTATTTTACTTCAATTTTTACACGAGTATTTACGATAGGGATATTACGTCATGTTATTTGAATTTTTTTGTTAAAAAGAAATATTCAATCTTTAATCCATATCATTGATATATACACAAGTCACGAGCCGATCATTTTTTTAAAATCATGTTATTTGAGTCTTTTTGCTAAAAAAAATTCATAAAATTAAAATTAACGGATCAAATATCTTTGATTAGGGAATGTTTAATGTCTATCAAATTAATAAACATATATTTTTATCAGTGAATGGTTAATGTCTACAAAATTAATCTCTATCAAATTAACAAACATATATTTTTATATTTTTATCAGTGAATGGTTAATGTCTACAAAATTAATAGTTAAATATTATTAAGATGATAAATTCACTAGTAATAAATAATAATAATATGGAAGTTGTTTCTAAAACGTGTAAGAGGCTAGTGTAAGAGGAAGTTGTTTCAGCAGTAGAAGCATGGTCTCTACGTACAGAGACAAGGTCTATTTGGTCCGCTCACCTTTGTAATGATTAAGTGGGAGACCAGGACTATTTGGTCAGATCGCCTGTGAAAGGATTAAGTGCGCTCCTCATGATTTAGATTCTTGTTGTCATGCGCCTTGTTGTCATGCGCCATGCAATAGGAGACCCTGGGATACTTGGTATTACAGTTTTACTTTTATTTATAATGAGTGGCTAATTAGTTTGTTATAAGTAGTAAATGCCCTGGTACATGATGCAGGTTATATAACAAAATAATACAGTTTTTGTTTTTAATTTATGTATCTATTGGTACATGATGCAGGCTATATAACAAAATAACACATACCTATAATGAGTTGCAAGGGCTAATCAACCTGCCATACAGCACATGATGCAGGCTATATAACAAAATAACACATAAATTTTATTTTTAATTTATGTACTCACTGATACATAATGCAGACTATATAACAAAATAACACAGAGCTTTTATAAAGTCAAAGACACATTGCGAATCTAAAATAAAAGGCTTAATCTCTGTCTCTGTTACACAAAAATTATTTTCTACAGAACTGAATAATAAATCTCTGTCTCTATTACACAAAAATTATTTTCTACAGAACTGAATAATAAGAATAGTCTATTCACAATGTCGTCTTTAACTTTATAAAAGCTCTGTGTTATTTTGTTATTTTGTTATTAAAATTCGACGCTAATCTATTATCCCAAATTCGAGCTGGTAAAAAGAAATTTAGAAGGCAAGTCACCGCAACTTAGCGTAGTGTTGTCATTCGAGGAGGGAGCAGAATGTAGACGGTTCTACTCATTTGAAAGTTTGGTTGGGAAAGATAATGTGAGGAAGTGGAGGGTGACGCACATATTCTATTCTTCGTTATTCCATTCCAAATTGACTTAATCGGAGCGCGTTATTCCATTCCAAATTGACTTAATCGGAGCCGTGTAAAAGGCAACGTCTTGAAGGATAGAGGAACAGCAGCGAAATTGTCCTTTGAAATGATTGAATGATAATTGTAACGCTGTTCATGGCATAAAATTAAAGACACAACGCTCGTTAATTGAAATATCCGCACGTGCCTCTCTCAGAATGAATGTAACCCTATATTGTCGCTTTCTATTTCTATTTCCCGCAACGTCTCGAACGATAGAGAAACAGCAGCGAAATTGTCCTTTGAAATGATTGAATGATAATTTTAACATTGTTCGTGGCATAAAATTAAAGAGAGAACCCTCATTAATTGAAATAATGTAAGTTATATAACAAAATAACACAGAGCTTTTATAACAGCCACCAAAGACATCCCCAAATCCCCAAACATCTGGCCCAAAAATACAAGGGACATGGCACCCATCTCTTAGGAAAATCACCCACAGAACAAGCCCTGGTGGATGATTTCTGCAAAATGGCAGGAAAATTCAACTCCCATGTGTCCAACCTATTCCGTCAAATTGTAGTTTATCCATTCAGAGGACACCCCACAGATGAGGTCACCGTTGAATACTGCATTGCGAAGCTAAACGAATCGCTTAACCATTATGAGAAAAAGCTTTCGCAGAGCAAATACCTAGCTGGGGAATGTTTTAGTTTGGCAGATCTACAGCATTTGCCATGGACACACTACCTCCTGACCATTTGCAACAAGGGCGACCTACTCTGGTCGCGAAGGCATGTGAGCAGATGGTGGCAAGACATCTCTTCTAGACCTGCATGGAAAAGAGTTCTACAAAACATGGAGCAAGAAAAAGGGGCCGGTGCACCTGCAGTAGGTTTCTTCTTGGAACATCCAGAAGCTGAAGCTGAAGCTGCGGGTGCAAGAAAGGTGGTGGCCGTTGAAATTGAAGAAGGGGAGGCTTCTGCAAGGAGAGAAGTTGTGAGTAGGCGTGGCCCCTGTGGGGCATGTAAGTTCTCAAGGAAGAAATGCACGAGTGCGTGTGTGTTTGCGCCTCATTTTAGTGCCGACCACGCAGGAGCTACCCAGTTCAAAGCAGTTCACCAAATTTTTGGTGCTGCTAATTTGAAAAAGCTTCTCTCAAATATTCCACAGGAGAAGCGTCAAGAGGCGATGCAGAGTATCTGTTTTGAAGCCCAAGCAAGGATCACTGATCCTATCCATGGATGCATGTCAACAGTAAGACACATGAAGCGGCAGCTACAGCAGGAGGTAGGTTGTAATTGGATTTCGATTTTCAGTTGGTTTTCTTTTACTTTTTATTTTTGAATTTTAGGTTTTCAATCTTGGTTGGTTTGTTGGTGCAGACAGATGAGTTGAGGGCACAAGTACGGCTCGAGAGGGGACTTGTAAATTCTGGAGGCCGAAGTTATCCGCTGCAACAAATGGACAGTTTATCCAACAACAATAACAATTTGTTGGACAATTCACCTGGTGACGCAGGTGAAATGCCGCAGCAGCAGTCTATTTATGGGATGGTTCCATCAAATCCCTCACATTATCCACATGTAGGTTAAAAGGATGAGCGAAGAACATTCTTCACTGTTGATGGAGGATAAAATTAGTGCAGTTTCGCAGCTCATACCTGTAGATGTTTCATGAATTTTCGTAATAGCGTATAATATTGTTTAAACGGTTTATGTTAGATTTCACGCTGCTGTGCTCGGCTTTTTTATAAATCAAGATGTAGGTTTATTTATACTATGGTCAAATTTTTTTTTATTTCAAGAAATTATCATTTATATTTTATTTTTAGTTTTGATGATGGATTTTTTTTGAGATTTAAAAAGTTCATATAATAATTTTTAATTTTTTTTTTGAGATTTAAAGAGTTCACCTAATAAAAACACAATACTGTGAATAATCCTAATCATACTACTCCAAAGTACATGTTGTTGTGCATCACAATTTTATTATTTAAATTAAATTTAATAATTCTATGGCCATATCGTTTAATTTGCCTCTGGCTTCTCCATGGCAATTTTATTATTTAAAGTTTCACAGTGCACTTTCAGTGTGTACGTAATATTTGAGTCCAGTTATTTATTTAGGTTACTTTTGTGGCATTAAATGAGGTTAGCGTATTTCAAAATTATATTGAATGGAAACAACTTTAGCATTGAATCTGATTATTCCTCGAGCCAATTCTTTTGCAAGGGTATCGAGAAGCGTACTCCTTGCCTACTAGTAACACATCAAAAGAGGTCAATCTACCAAATAGTAACACATCAAAACACATCAAAAGAGGTCAATCTACCAAATCTGCATCAAAAGAGGTCAATCTACCAAATAGTAACACATCATCGACAAATATCAAAGGAGTCCCTGGGACTTGTCTACTAGACAATTACATTTAATCCATCTACCTCCACACCTGCAACTAAAATTACTACCCTTGTGAATTTTGTGACTAATTCTTCCACAATCCAATATTTTATCCTCAACTACTTCTTCTCTCAAAAGTTGTCATAGATACTTTTAAGTAGGGATATTGTCTACTAACAAATATTTTGTAATTTTCCTCCACCATCCTTGTAGAAATTATGGTGTAGAGTTGCAACTACTTATGAAGTTTTAATCAAAATCACAAGACACAAACCTACTCTATTGCTCTCTCGAAGTTAATTCACAATTTAGAACAAAAATTTCATAGGTGCAATGAGAAATAACACACATGCACACATAATTTTTCGCCAGGAAAGAAATATGCTAAAAAACCCAATCTCTGCTTGCATTAATATGATGAATAGAAATGTATTGCAATTTATCTGCTCAACTGAGCACAACCGCCAAGTGGATAACCTGTCTCTCGTCTCACTGAGAAGCTATAACCCAAACTTAGTAAATTTCTACCTCTGTTTGAGCCCATATTTCCTTGCACAATTCCTTGAGAAATTAGGCCACTATTATTTAGGAATTTTTACAAATGGATTGTGAAATTCCCAAGGTTGATCATGTGACTACATGCAACACCTGTACACTCAAGGCTGGTCTACAATTGATGTTACATTGCCTTGGAATCTCCACCATATTTGGGTAACTTGAATTCTCCATGCACTAGATATTTTGGGTTGATTGATCAATTAATTGGATGATCACTAAGTTTGACTAAAGTCCCACTACACAATTGGCCTTCCACTAGTATGGGCTCTAAAATGTTCCATGATAATTGCTTATTCTTGGGGCTTGGTTTTCAAGGCAAAGTCCAACGTTCACTCTAGACTAACTATGATCATCAATAACCACTTGGTGAATGCTAGTAGTCAACCAATAAACCAACCACACAAGAATTTGAAACCAAATAGGTCAAAATGAAAATGAAGTATGTTAAAGCAAGAGTTCAATAAGAACTTGAATTTAATTACTCGTGCCTACTAGGGAGATATTTCCATTAAAGGAAATCATAACACAAGAAACAACACAACAAAGTATAAGTGATCTGAATGATGATGTTACCAAATATGTAAGTGAAGGACTCAAAAATTTATAGTGATCATGGGAATGATAGATCTCGAACAGAGCACGATGATGTTGTTGGGGGAGGGATATATCATTGTGGAGGGATGGATTTAGTTTCTAAAAGGGTCTCAACTCAATCTACCCAGTTGGATGGATTGTTTATCTCAGATACATTGAGATTGGTTAAATTCAGCTTATCGGGTTCACGAGGGTAGGAGAGGGAGGCAAAACAGAGATGGGAAGCTTAACAATCTCCAAAAGGAAAATATATGCCTGCATGTAAAGGTAAAGGGAATGCTAGGGGGTAATTTGATTCAAACAAAGGGTGAATTATGATCCGTGAATGGACATCATGAGACTATGTTTAAGATTCACCATTTTGAACCTGCGAGAAGACTAGAGTGTAAGCACAAGAGAGAAGCTAAAGATATTGTTTGTTGTGAAGAGGGCCAAGAAGGCCCTTTCTAGTTCTTCCTCTTTTATATTGGAGACACAAGATTTAAGATTGTTTATAAGATAACAATAAAGATGAGATGGATTTTCAAGCATATGTTGGCACGGGTGTTGCTGGACTATTACAGTGGAAGAAATGATCTAATGGATAAAATGAATGTCTACTGAAAAATAAAATTTCAATGTTGAGGTGCAACTTGGGAGGGGTAGCTGATGGTTCCCTAAGCTAGGTCAAGTGCTTGCAATGGATTAAAGATCAACTTCTGCTGCAAAGTCTCATGAGGAATATGATTATGCAATAATGACACTTGAAAAATTGGAAGTCAAAGTCTAGGACTCATTATAAAGAAGCGGTTCAAACAATAACCATTATGTTTTGAATGGGATCTAAAATTTGACTTTCTCAAAATTGAATGAAGTTGGAACCACTCTGAAAAAACTCGAAACAATTAATGTTAATATTAAAAATTTAAGTAAAAGCTGACATTATCCTTATCTTTCCTTTTTAAAAAGGAAAGATAAGGAGAATGTCAACTTTTACTTTAACTTTAAAAATTGAATATTACCATTAATTACTAGGGTTAGGTTTTGTAGGGCCCTCGAGTTAATAATTTGTTTTTCATTTTCCGTATTTTTTATTAAAAATTTATTATTTGGTGGTCATTAGCTATGTTGCACTACATTCTTCAGAATTGGTCAGTTTATTAGAGAACTAGTGAATTTGGTGTTTTAAGGTCAGTTCAATACAAGACCAACCTTAGCCAATCTGAACCACCAAACTAGACTAGTACAACTCTAAAACCATTGGGACCAACCAATTCCACTAGTTCTAGGCTAGTTCCAATAAGAGTTTTCCCTTCTCATCTTCCTTTGAAGTCGTTTTGTTGGATCCTTTCAGGAATGGTGATTTGGAAAGTGCCATAAACTGTCGAATTGTTGTGAGCACCTAAGATCATAAGTAGTTAAGCCTTGGCAAATAGAAATTTACAAGGACCTAGTACAGACATCCCAAAAGATATTTAGTGAGGATGTGCATGCAAGGAACTATTACAGACCTCCCAAGATACTTAGTGAGGACGTGCATGACCAAAAAGCATAAAAAAAAATATCCACCCTCAAAAACCATGCCCAAAACATTGAAGTGTGGTGCAAAACAAATTGCTGGTAGGCTATTAATGCTACCAACAATCATTCGCTCTCTAATTTCACAAGAAGCTCCTAATCAAGCTACCTCCTCCACTATGGTTATAGCAAGTTCTTGCAACTGTGTGAGCTACAAGAAATTAAAACTACCTTCGAATATCCACCAATTTTAGGGGACTTGAATTCTCTTCATGCCCCAACTATTTTGGGTTGATTGATCAGTTAACTAGATGATCATCGAGTTTGACTGAAGTCATACTGCTTAAATGACCTTCCACTAGTTCCTCCAAAAGTTAGAACTAGCTTAACTGACAACAACCTGAGATAATTGACCTTTATAGATATGTGATGGTATTCCAAGGCCCTGTTGTACCTTTGAGATAATAATGATAAGCTATTATGCCAAAGCATCTAAGATAAATGTTTTGGGGATTTTGTTTTAATTTGGGAGACCAATGAATGAAACAGATATAGAACTGATATGCCTAACCTTTTCAATAATATCAATATCTCAGCAGAGGGCTTCTATAAATATTTACACAGTGAAATAGCTTTGATGATGATGAACAGAAACAAAAGAGTAATATGATTGCCACAGTTTTCAAATATAATGCTAGATAATCATAAGTATGAAAACCTCTGACCTATGTTAAGAAGGTTCAAGGTAATATGCTTATGCTTACAAAAGATGCTGATGATTTATTGATTCAAAGGAAATTAAGTAAACAGACAGTCCATTAGTTCACTCTCTTTAATGATTATCACTTCAGAAGCTTATAGGAATATATTGAGACACAATTGTTCCTACCTACTTATCTCTGTAAAGTCATAATAATATGAAGAAAAACATAATCATTAATACTGGAAACACTTACAGGAAACACAAACTGTGTAAAATAGAATTCAGAATCCTATGCTTTGTATTAAGGTTCCAGAAAAGCCAAGTACATCAAATGTCTAGAAATTCTTCATCAAGGGTGCAACCCATGATAACTCGTGAAGAGAGTTATTTATACAACAATAGGACGAAAAATATCCTAAACTGCTTTTACAAAAATAGATTATTTACAGAATAAAAAATAAAACTGTTTAATGATTTGGCACTGCTTCAGTGTTGCGTTGTTTGATGACTATCACTGAAAAAATTAAAAAGTGGTTGAAGATAGCTGATTGTTCCCTCAAAAGTTAAATGTTGTTCAATTATCATTAATCAAGTAAATCTATTAATTCTTCCCAGTGTTTCTTATCTAGTATAGAAATATTTGTTACCCTCCTGTAGATTTCATCCATCTCAGTGTATTTAGTAAAAGTGGGCTTTACAAAAAATATATGCTTGATTTCATCTAGGATGAAGAAAGAATCCCTGAGTGTTTTTACTATGAGAGTTGTATACTCTATCTGGTTACTCTATTTTAACAATCAAGGCTCTGTGTGAATGTTTTCTTCTCTGTTCCTTGTGTAATGGTCTTCTTCTCTAAATATAGGATTTTCGACAGGTTTCTTGTCGAGTCTCGGAGTAAACAGGCTGTCCGACTAGTATCAGAACTATTTATCCAAGCTCTAGTCTTCGGCTAATTACCTGCAAAACACAGCAATAATTAAGAAAACACCGGTTCATAGAGAAGGCGATTGATGGTTTTGTTTAGATAGAGATGTCTGAGGAAGGAGTTGTGGCAACATTTTGAACATAAATGGAGGTGAAATTATGTTATAGAGGTTTAGGGTGGTGCTGAAGGTTTTAATGATTTTAACTGTGAAACAGGCGAAAGGCACGAAAACAAAGGTTTTTGGGGTTTTAAGGTGTAACGAGTAACTTTTTGAATATGGCGCAAACGTTTATATAACGGATAATAGGGGGTTTATTAGGTTAGCGGGGAGGTGGTATTAAAGGGTCATCGCACTGCTTATGAGGCGAAGGCAGTTTTTAGGAGGGGTCACCTAATATACTTTAGAGCGTGACACGTAGGCTCAGGAGGGTCGAGGAAAACCACTTTATCGAGCAGGTATTGTTTGGCCATCAAGAGCGACCGATATGGATGTGGAGCATTGGATTAGGTGGAAGTTGATCTAATGGTAGCCGGGCGAGGGAAGCGAGCGGGAGATAAAGCATAGGCTTAGGGAAGGGCCCAACACTTTAAACCTTGGCGGTATGAGATTATTTTAGGGTTTAATCACGGGTTAACAATGATTGGGCAAAGCTTAACGAAGTGAAACGTGATGCAGAGCAGTGACTATGGGTCTGGGTGTTTTAATGAATGAAGTGATAGCATATCGCAAATCGCACCTTGTTTCGCCCAATCGTTCATGTACTTATGAATGATGTGATGCGATATGATCGTACGGTTAGGAATCAGTAGTCATCCAACGGTTCACAACGTTATCGCACATCACACTTTCTTTCGCCCAATGGTTCATTCACCTATGAATGATGTGATGTGATATGATCCTTTAGGAAATAACCATTTCATCATTTCAAACTTTCACATTTCTACCTACCCTTCGATTCCTAACATTTTTAATTATCCTTCCAGAGTGCATTTGAACTAGCAACCCAATATTTTCTTTTTATGAACAATCTATCTCTATACCTTATTTCTTCCATTGGCTCAGATTAAACTGTTGAGCCAATTTATTTTCTACCTATGAGAATTAATCCAATTATGATGCAACTGTATAATTAGATAAAATAACCTAGTGTGGCATCTAAACAAACTGCACACAACTATTATTTTTCAAACTGAATTTAGAACAAAGTAGTGGCATTTAGATTTGAAACACTTTCACAGTTTATTTCTTTTCTTTTCTGTCTAATATAACATTTTATTTTGCCTTTATTTTTTAGGGCATCTACCCTAACATTTTCTTTGATATGGACATATTTTATCAAAATATTTCCTAACATTTTTTATTCAATATTATTTTTGTCCATATCCTATCTTAACATTTTGTAAATACATTTTCATTATTTGTCTAATTCATTCTAACTTATCAAAACCAAAAAATGCTACAACAGGCCCTTTGGATTTTAATTTAATCCTTGATCGTGACTATGTTTACGGCATGGGAGTTCTTGTCTCTTCACTCTTTCATGTAATGTGTTTCTTGCATGAAGGAAGAATCGTGAACATTGACCAACCTTCATTCGTTAGTCCTAATTTGCATCCCAGCCGACCAACTTCCCTAAATGGTCCTCATATGCAAGTGGTATCTCCCACACCATAGGTTAACTATGTGGAAACCTATTCCATGCCCATGTCTACTGATGATTTAGTAGGTGATGTGGTGCATCATGTACTGAAATCTAATATTTCCATTGGATCCTTTAATATGTATCCCTTCTAGAACATTGTTCTCCCATTTGATGAGATATTATTGGAAGCCATGGTATTTGGGGAGCCATGATTAATATAACAAGATTCCAGAGCAGAGTTCATTTTCTTGTGTCAAGCTCGTTAAAGAATGAAATAAGGTGTCGAAGCATAGTTCCTTTTCTTGTATCAATCTCATTAAGAAATGAAACAAGGTTCTTGTAGCAGAGTTCCTTTTTTGTGTGTCAAGCTCATTAAAAAATGAAATAAAGTCCATTGAGCATAGTTATTTTCCTGTGTCAACCTTCTTAAAAGATGAAGTAGATCCCCTTCCAATTCGAGTATTTTATTAGATCTCGTAGATTCCCAGTTGAACCTTTCACTTGATCTCATAATTGAATCTTCATTCCATCCACTTGTTAGTAACCAATAGTCTACTTAGGGGAATGAAATGAAGCTTGGGGGGCATGTGCCTAGAATTGAGTCATTGTTAGGTCCCTATACTAGTAATGTAGCCCCTTATTGTTGTTTTTAATGTAATCCACTCATTAGTATTATTGTGTCCATGTAGTCCCCATATTGTTATTATTATGCCCAATAGAAGTCCAATATTGTTATTGTTGTGCCCTTACATTATGATTGTTATGTAGGCTCTCATTATATTGTGACCCCTTAGACTCCTATATATAGAAAATAGGCCTTGTCATTTGTATCATCCAAGAATTGTTCATTTATGTAATGTATAGGAGGTTTCCGCCTCAAAAAGGATAATTTTTAAGTTGTTGATCTATATTTTTTGTGAGTTGGTTACATAACATTTTGTATGAGAGCTTTGAATTCTAGGGTTTTGCGATTGTAAATAGGATATCGTAGTATTTTTGCTATAATTACTTTCTACGAAGGTCCAGAAGTGGAAATTTTTACCACGCGAAGCCAAAATATTGATTAACTTCATGTAAAAATTTAAGATCTTGGTTCGCTATATTTTCAAAGATATGGTCCAAAGAAGTTAGGGTTTTTGCAAGCTCCAAGATTTTGTCTCAAGTAGGCGACCTTGGGAAAATCATCATATATTCCTCTACGAGCATTGGATTTGAATTTAGTAAAAAGTGGTTGAAAGTGCACAAATTTAGTAACTTATTTATCATTTTCAAGGCCGAAGGTTGAAAAAGTCACACATGGCACTCTGTACAAGTTCGCTCTACTGAACTTATCCATAATTAGGTCATCGTAGCAGATTGGAAATAACTTTACCTTGAAGAATCCAAATTTGGTCTAACTTGTGGAATTGGAAAGAAGACTCATAGGGATACCACAAGACCTAATTTCGGACATCGAAGATCTCAATTTATATATATACAACAGATTCAATATTGAGCTCCTACAAAGGAGGAAAAAGGTGTGTATTTTCTTCAAATTTGCATAAGTTTTGTTTGAAAAATTAGTTTGAAGTGATTTGAGGGGCATAGTAAAGAATAAATATCATTGTTTGATTCCAAAATGACTCAAACCAAGAAAATGGAAATTCTTAGTAAGCAACCAAAAATATCAACTATGATGCATGAAGAAGAGGAAGAAATGCAACATGATATATCAAAATTACGAGACCAAGTGTAACAATTTTTTCTCTCGCAAAGAGTAACCAAAAATGAAATGGAAGCTGAGATGGATAGTTTGAAGAATGGTTTAAAATTAGACATGGAAGGTTTGAAAGATGGATTAAATGTAGACATGGAAGGTTTGAAGGATAGTTTAAATGCAAACATGGAATATTTGACAAAGTTGGTAGAAGAAATGCTTCCTAATGGCGAAAGTATATTAGATGAATCTCATGATGAGAAAAAAAGAAATGTTAATCATGATTTAATAGAATCTAACTTTGGATTGAGGACCTGCCACATTCAAAATACCGATATGAGGAATTTTGATGGCAAGGATCCGCTAACATGGATACTACAGATGGAGAAATATTTTGATCTCCATAATCTGCAACACAGAGAAAAGTTATGCATTGAAAATTCATATTTGGAACCCAATCAGTTTGTATGGTATCGATGGATTTTTTATCATAAACCACTTGTCACTTGGTCAATTTTTACATAGGAAATGTTAGCACATTATGAGGATACAAAGAGAAAAACCTTCTTTATCCCATTAATAAATCTCAAAGAAAAGGGTTCAATGGAAAAGCACATTAAGTACTTCAAAAAATTGAATATAAGGGTAAATGTTTTTCGAGAGGAACATAGGATTGATGTCTTGATAGGGGCTTTAAAGGATAACATCCAACATGAGTTTCACCTTCGGGAACCTAATTCATTGGAGAAGGCATTTAGGGTGGCAAGAAAAGTTGAAAGAAAAATTATGGAAACAGGAAGTCTACCACTCACAACTATAAAGATGGAAGTGTTTCTGTTCCTAACCTTACACAAAATACAAGGTTGACACCTTAACAATTGGAAGAAAAAAGAGAAAAAGGGCTTTGTTACAATTGTGATAGAAAATACAATATAGGTCATAATTGTGCGGAGAATAAATTATTTTACATAGATTGTGAAGAGGAGAACGAAAAGGAACAAGAAACGCCAAAATAAGAGGATATACACCAGTAACCAACCCTAGATAAATAAGAAACGAATCCAACCATATCTTGTAATGCATTGGTAGGAATTATCACTCCTCAAACTCTCAAGATGGAAGGACATATCAAGAAGAAAAAGGTAATGGTGTCAATTGATTCAGGTAGTACCCATAATTGTATTCATTATAAGATAGCTAGGGAACTAAATTGTTTCCTATATCCAGCACCAGATTGTCAAGTGATGGTTGCAAATGGAGGAACTATAAATTTCTCTGGAAAGTAAAATAATATCAATCTAACCATGGGGGAATATGTATTGAATATTCCAATTCTTTCCATTACAATGGGTGGTGTTGATGTTGTCCTAGGAGTCCAATGGTTACAATCTTTGTGTACAATAGCTTTTAATTTTCAAGAAATTTTCTTGATTTTTTTTTTTTGGAAGGAAAGGAAGTTGAATTAAGGGGTATCATATGGAAACCAAGAAATATAATCATCTCTAATGGCATGAAAAATATTCTAAAGAAAGAGCAATGTGGTGCAATTTCACAATTATGCTCACAAGAGATTCAAACATTGAAATCATCTGTTTCTCCAGATATCCAAAAAGTCTTGGGAAATCATTCCAAGGTATTTGAGACTCCCAAAGGCCTCCCACCTATTCGTGATCATGATCATTCTATTCATTTATTCCAGGAAGTGTTCCTCCAAACATTAGGCCTTACAGATACCCGTAAGCCCAAAAGAGTGCAATTGAACGCATTGTTACAAAAATGCTAGAGGTCGGTATAATTCAACCTATTCAAAGTTCTTTCTCTGCTCCAGTATTATTTGTGCATAAGAAGGATGGATCATGGCACATGTGTTCAGATTATAGGGAGCTCAACAAGATCATTATTAAAGATAATTTTCCCAACACCTGTCATTGATGGATTGTTGTATGAATTACATAGAGCAATTTACTTCACCAAGTTGGATTTTCGTTCAGGATATCATCAAATTAGAATGAAGCCTGAAGACATTTTTGGTCATGCCTTTTGGCCTTACCAATGCACCTTCTACATTTCAAGGTTTGATGAATTCCATTTTCAAACCCTTCCTTAGAAAATTTGTGTTAGTATTTTTTGATGATATA
>APFE031636630.1:0-19436 GCA_000404065.3 Pinus taeda
AAGTGGACCGGATAGATGTCTTGCATACAGAACATTCCAGAGTTACAGGATAGGGGTTGCAGATAATTGATATCTTGTTAAGTGGGAGTGCTGAAAATGCAACAAGATGATGGAGCTTAGTGAAAAGAAGTCGTCCTCACTAAGTGGACCCACAGGCTATTTTTGGCGCAAAGTTTATTTTTAGACTATGTCTATTTTTAGACATATGGATCATGGTCTATGAGTTGCAGGATGCTATTTGTGGATTATTAGTCAAGTTGGTAAAAAATATGGACCTCTATTTTTAGACGTATGGGTGGAGTCTATTTTTAGACTGCCAGGCTAAAAATAGAACAGTCGAATATTATTAGCCCTTAATAATATTTGGACTATAAGCATTATCTTATTATCTTGGAGCACTTTAGTTTGAGCTACGGATGTGGCACGTGCAGCTGCCAGAAGGAAATACGTGGTTCCTATGGGTTAACTTGAGCTATTGCATAGAGGACTTCAGTTAGTACCTCAGTGATTGAGTTCTGTGGAGTTGGATCAGGAGTTGATGGAGTTGTGTTCAGTTCGACTTAGTTGAACTAGTTGTAGTTAGTCTAACTGGAAAATACACTAGTGTTGAGAGGTGTGAATTAGTTATGAATTAATTCACTAATTATTAACTCATAAAGTAGCTAAAGAATACATCAGTTAACTCAGTCCATGGACAGTTCAGTGGAGACAAGTGTTAGAGGTGAGTGAAAGGGTGAGACAGTTGTTAGTTGTGACCATAGTTGTGCATGGGATTTGCAAAATCAATGGATTGAGTATTGCAAATGAGGATTGCATGGTATATCCAAGGGGAAATACGAATTTTGATCATTCATTCATCAGTATTCTCATGCAAGATTGTGCAGTGGAGGCAGGCAAGCAGTGGAGGAGATTTGAGCCAATGATTGATTCAGATTTGAGCTACTTTGTGTGTAACAGGTGGAGATAGTACTGAGTACTTGTGAGGAGTATTGTACTATGTATTGTTACATGTTCTCAATCAATATAATATACAAATAGTTGGCAGTTTTCAGTTGTTTGCTTTCCGCTGGTACATACTGTGTTGATATGTGTGATTGATGCTTCAATGTGTGCATGTGATTATTTCTTTAATACTGCAAATTGATGATCAACGTAGAGGAGGTTATGTATTATGCATGTATTCCACAACTAGTGTATAATGAGGATAATCTCTATGAATAAGTGTCATATTCAAAATTTCTACACAGTCAACATGGACAGCCAATCTGTTGACAACATGGCAGGAATCTTACAAGACTCGGTCAGCTCAGCAGCTTTGACCATGGCCTTCGTGGTTGATGCGTCAGACCCCCACTCCATAGAAGCCAACCCCAGTGTACTATGCAAATCCTTAAAAGAGGATTTTCGGGATAGACAATATTTCATACCATAAATAGGCAGGCCACTACAGAATATAATACCCAAAACGAGGAATGTATTGGATAGGAAACAGGTAGATTTGCCTGACGAAAGTAGTGACAGCAAGGTGTCTCGGGATCTAAAACAGTTCCTTTCCCAGTCAATTATCATCGTGGCCTAATTCTTACAAGCCTCCAACTATCAAAGATGTTATGGCAAGTCACCTGTGGCTGATGCCACTGACCCTTAGACAAAAAAATATCTGCCTCCTTTGTACTATGTTGTCCTTTAAAAGGATATTGCGGGTCTGGAATTAAAACTTGCCTTTAATTGGTTTGATCAAACTATTGAATGTTATCCCCCAGAGTAGATATGATCCCACGTGGAAAGGAATATTTTCCTTACAAAAGTACTAGCAGCATGTAGATCGAGAATTAAACCGCAGTCTTTCCAAAACGGGGATCATATACTGAGGAAGGCCTACCTTAACTCAAGATTTATGAGGAGATGGGGTAAACTGAGTCAGCACTGGATTAAAAAACTACTACCGATGATCCACAAATTCCAAAGGCTGATCTACAGGTACCTTTCTTGTACTCCATAAACTTTAGCATTCAAAACTCTGACAGAAACCAAAACCCGAGGAGAAGGAAAATGAGAACCGGGAAGGTGGAAAACAGTTCAGAGGAAACAAAAAAATCTTCCCAGGAAAACTAGATGTTAGAAACGATTCCAGAATGGACACTTGGTCTCAGTTAGAGGACATCCAAAAGTCTTCCTGGATACAATCCAGTATTTGCATGCAAATAAACAAAGGAGGTGGTTATACTACCGAGGATCTTGTTATACTTCTTCCTCAGAAATTCAAAAGATTTAAAAGGCATTTGGAGATGTTTCAGAATGAAACATTTGGACAGACTAAGCAACAACAACAAAACTCAAACACACACCACCAGGAGCCTATCCTGAAATGAATATCTGCACAAGGATTTGATATGACGAAAATGTTTTTCAGAAGAGAAACCCCCGACCATAACGAATCTACAATTCCTGGCATATGGGGTCTTGGGACAAGTGGGACTAAAGCAGTATTCCTTTTAAACGGAAGATATCCTAAAACTAAAACCTGCGATGACATATACTTGAAGAAATATTATTTTTTAATGATTTTTATGGATTCGATGAAGTCCGTATTTGGAGATGCCAATTGCTTCATGGGTTTCTCTCACTCTTAGGAGTCCACATTCATTATTGAATTATTATCACAGATAATATATTTCATCCTTTGAGAAATGATTTTGAAGATGATTTTATAAGTGGATTTGCATAAGGATATGGGTTTGAACTGCTCAAAGGAGGAAATGTCCAAATTTGGGATTATAGTAATGAATGTGGAACGAAAAGTAGCCAAGGTCTACCTCACATCATGGAGTATTCTATATGTATAACTAAGTCAAAAAGTGGATGTATAATTCCTTATGGATGCGCTTGTTCTCTTAGAAACTACGAGAAATACCCTAAATCTCATTTTTATTTTATTTTATCCATAAGATACATGTTCTATTCTTTATTAAATAAGTAAAATAAAGTGGCTAACCATCCCTAGTATCATGTCTATATTAGCCCTAGAGTTCCCTAGAAATGTGCTCGAGAAGTGGGATGCACATTCATGAGCTATGTCTCTAAAAGATGTAGGTTGTCTTCCATTAGATTTTTTTATGGTCCCAATTATGTCTATAGTCTCCTTATAATTATTGGTGTAATGATGGAAGAAAATTGTATTTTCAATCACTCAATGGAGTGATAATTCCCTAATTTTCATTTTCGCTTTTCTATATTTAAGAGAATTTTATGAAAATAGTTCTATAATTTTTTAAATGTAATTGTTGTTAGTTAGGAAGATAATTGATACCCTCATTTAGAAAACAATTTTGAATATATTCCTTAATATACAAGAGGACCTTATGAGCCCTTTAAAAAATATAAAGGCCAAGTAATGGTTGTGGCTTTTATGTCTTGGGAGTTTTATGGAACTAAATTTGCTGAGATTGTAAATTGTGGGGTCTAGAGGCCACCAAACATCCTTTATGGCTTGAATGGATGTGGAATATTTCAACTGTTTTGGATTTACCTTAAAATAGATGTAATGTTTGCCCATTGTGGGGGCCAATTCTAGAACAAATGGGTAGTGATATGATTCACCACTTACATAAATCCATTGCTTTATCTTTAAGTTTTGTAAAAAGGAAGCTCAAAGGTGGCACTAGTCTATTCTTTTAGCCACTTTGGAATTGCTAACATGCTAGTTTCTCCACGTCATTGAAATATTTTCAAGATGGACATCAATTAAACCTTCTTTCTAAGTAGTCCAAAACAATTTTGAAAGGGGGTCAATATGAGTAACCATCTATGCTATATTTCATCAACAGATAATAAAAAATTAAGATTTACACCAATGACTAGTCCTTCCAAGGAATATATGGAGTTATAGACAATATTTTACTAGAAACATGTTCTGCTGAAAATTAGGATTATAGAAATTTACATATATGAAATATTAATACAACTTTTGGAAGTGGCTTTCAAAATGGAATTAACATTTCTTTTAAGTTATGACAATCCCACTTGATCTACCTAAAGCAGCTAAAGCTAATAAGTCCCGTCATTAGGGAAATTTTGAAGTAAAAAATGGACTTCAAAATAAATAAATAAAATCTACAAAATTCAACCTTAATAGGGGCAACAAGATTAAATATGAAAATTTCATGCATAGAGGTAAATAATTTTAGAGGGAAATGAAGGGAACTGTCTTTTGTAATTGTATTTTTGCCTTGTATTTTGATATGTTTAATCGAATGTCAGGTGGATGCACCTTTGGATTTAAAATTGACTTCAAATCTAACAATTACCCATTTTGAATACTTTTGAGAAGCTCCACATCCCAAAAAGTAAAATATGAAAGAAAAAATGGTTTTCTTTCAAGTTAAAAAAACAAGAATAAAATGGGTTTATTTTCAGCTTTTTCAATGTGGGTCTTCTCAAAAGTATGTTGATTGGGTACCCATCATATGAAAAATTTAATTCCACGTCTAATCTATTCTTCCACTTGACATTTTAGTGAATAGATAAATATATAAGTCATAGCGTCCAGTTAGTAAAGTAGTATATGTTATTGCACTGATAGGTGCTTTACAACTTGTTATGGTGGAGATGTTGTCATGTCCATTAATGAGGGAAAGAATTTAAATATCAATATGTTGTCGTATTCATAAAATAAAAGTTAGATCTAATAATAATGATAATAATAAACACTCAAATAAAAAACAAAAAAAATTGTTGACACCTAATCCTTGTGACTGGGCGAATTTATGTAAATGAATAAATTAGAAATATGAACAATCATTGGGAGATGAACTGAACAGTCTCTCCCTCATGTATATAATGAAGATCTACCTTTTGGAATAATACATGAATCATTTTTTGCTTCGTGTAGTTACTTCCTGGCCTGACATGGTATCAGAGCCAAGTTCCCAAAATAGTTGTAACTCCCTTCAATGTTGTTGTTGTGGGCTGTACGCTAGTCTGTCATATGCATTTTTATTTATGAACGCTGGCCCTATATGTCATATGCATTTTTATTTCTGAACGCTGGCCCTGTCTGTCATTTTTATTTCTGAATGCTGGCCTTATCTATCATATGCATTTTATTTCTGAACATTGGCCCTATCTGTCATATGCATTTTTATTTCTGAATGTTGGCCATGAACGTTGCGTAAAGGTGCAATTGTCAGCTATTCGAACCAAGTCTACCAGGATTCACGATACATGAAGATATTCTAAAGTTTGAAAATCAAATGCCACTGTTTGTGCCCATATTCCTGAACGTTCACTAAATGACTGGCCTCCTACGCACTGTTGCCCTCCATATCCCCTCGGCATCATGCCTTTCTGCTCTCCTCGTTATTATCTATTGGAAACGAAACCTCTGAAGGATCTCCATGAGAATGGATTCTTCGTCCTTTAAAATCTCTGGGTTCGTCACATCTGTTGTGCCCATTTTGTTTCACTGTTTGTTCTTCCCTGTCTTCACTGCACACTAAATAATCTCATTCCAATAGTATTCTCAAAAGTCAGCACTTAGAATTTACTCCAGATTGATCCCATGAAGCATAACCAAAACCGTGGTTGGTGCTGCGGTATCCTCCACCATAATTAGAGGTATATGAAGCCATTCTGCAGAAGATTACCAATTTAATAGATATGTTGAGGAACCTGTATGACAAAATTGAGAAGTTTTGTGATGCTGGTCTTGACAGGTTTGCTATAACAGTCGAGGATGATCAAATTTGGAATAGATTGATCTCGCAGACGTGGATGATTGGTGCTAGGTTCAAGTCAACACTTAGAAAATCGGCAATGTAGTTACAAATCTAATCTTGTTCACTAAATCAGAGGGTGAGGTACTCTGTGATTTAAAGCAAAATGATTGATTCTACTCAGATTGAAGTATATGCAAATGTTAGATTATAACACATTTGCTTGCTAATGGGAAACTCTATATGGAATTGTATAGTATATACATTGAGATTACATTAGCAAAGGCCAAATTCAGATAGCTTTGTTGCCTTTTCATGTAAAACAATTCAAGAACATTACAAAAAAATGATGAGGAAGAGATTTGAAATTTTTTAAGAATGCATAGGTGATCTATGTTTTATATTTTCATTAAAGACAAAGATAGTACATGGAGAGAATGCCCTTTTGAAATGTAAAAAAAAATACCACCAGAAGTACAATTTTACTGTATATTAGCAGAAGTATTTTTCTGTCAGTAGAATTTTTTTTTACAGAATGCATTCAATAATATCCATGGTGGGAATAGTTCTCACTGGCAAGGAGAACTATCCTGAATGGTCCTGGTGATAAAACACATGCTTATTTTCAATGAGTTGTGGAAAGGAGTGTGTGTCGGAGACAGAGACAATGAACCAGTACAACCTACCTCAGACAAAGAGCTCGTCATTTGGGAAACCAAGAACAGTAAAGCTTATGCATTAATCACACCATCTGTAAATGAAGAAGTGATTCGCCATATTTCATCATATTCAATTGCCTTTGAAGCCTTACAAAAGCTGAAAGAACTTTATGACTCACATTTGGCACTTGAAGTCGTTCAACTCATGATTAAACTCCCCACTCTTGAACTTCAAAATAATGATCCTCTTGCTCTTGCATCTGAAATAAAGTCTACAATGCATGATATCAAATCCGCTAAGGTTGAATTGGATATTCCACTTATCACTTTTCTCAAGGCACTTCATCCTACTTACTCCAATTATCTTGAGTCATTACAAGCAAATGGAAATCTCAAAGATATAACCTTTGACTCTCTTGTGAAAAAGTTTTCTGAAAGAGAGAAAGCTTTTGGAAAGAAGACAACCCCTGAATCATCTGAAGAGGCTGTGTGCCTTGCTCATAAAGAAAAGCATCCTGCTCAAGATTCTACAAGAGGAAGAGGTGGTCGTAGATGAAGAGGAAGATATTTCAAAGGCAGTGGGTGCAGATATTCTCAAGGAGAAAAGGTAGATTTGCACTACATATGCTGCAAAAGAAATGGATCACATGATGCCTCTACATGCAAGCTACCATGGGACAAAATTGAGCAGAAAAGAAACCAACAAAAAGGTAAAATTGATGATACAGACAAAGGTAAAGCACCAGAATCCACTCACTATGTTGTGGCACAATGTAACATTGGAGTAAATGAGGATTTATTTAATTCTTCACTTACTTCTTGGAAAAATGTTTGGTTGCTTGATTCAGTAGCAACCTGCCACATGACTCATAGAATTTTTTTTTTGAGGTTTTCACTGACAATGTTGATGGAGCATTATACTTTGCAAACCAATCAAAATCAAGCCATCAGGGCTTGGCACAATTAGGGTTAAACTGCCTGATCATCTAGACTTTCTTCTGCGTCATGTTCTATATCTCTCACAACGCAAGAGAAACTTGTTCTCCTTGGTCCACATCTGTCGGCAAGGTCACTCCATTCATATGTCTGATGGCAAGCTTGAGGTAAGAAAAGCATTAGACCACTCACTTTTCATGAGGGAAATAGAAGAAGAAAGGCTTCTCAAGCTGCAAGGAACCTATGTTGGTGCACAACATTTCTCATACAATTCTCATCATGAAGAAGGTAAACTTCCATCAAGTTTATTATGGCATGCTAGATTTGAACTATAAATAAATGGGATGATTGCATTCTAGGAAAGCATAGAAAACAGTCTTTTCATGATTCACATTCAAGAGCACATAGAAAACATGAACTCATTCATTCAAATTTATGTGGTCCAATGCATCTTCCTTCTACAAATGGAAATAAATAAATCATGATATTTATTGATTGCTACACCAGAATGTGTTGGGTTTATTTATTGAAGAACAAATTTGATGCTTTTCAAACATTCAAGAATTTTCATAAATGGATTGAAAATGATAACCTCATATTGGGTCTATTCGCACTGGTAATTGAAAAGAATACACATCAAATGAATTTGAAAACTATCTTCGCCAACATGGGATCAAACATCAAACAACTGTACCATATAATCCACAACGGAATGGTGTAGTTGAAAGAATGAACAGAACAATCTTAAATATGGCATGATCCCTGCTCTTCTTAAAAAATGTAAAGATAATTTTTTGGGCTGATGTTGTTTTATGTGCTGCATATATAAAGAATAGATGTCCATCTAATGCTATAAGAAACAAGACTCCATATCAAAATGTGGTATGGATATTTTCCTTTGGTAAAGCATCTCAGGATCTTTGGTTCCACCTATTATGCCTTGATACCAAAGGTACATAGAAACAAACTTGGTGCTAGAAGTTGTAAGTGTATCTTCCCAGTGTATTCTAACACCTCCAAAGAATACCACCTCTATGATGAAGTAAAAAAGAAGTTTGTTGTATCTAGATATGTGATTTTCCTTGAATCATCCAAGACTAACAATGTTGTCGAGCGACAACTTGATTGATTGGATAGATTCGCAAAAGAAAAATCATTTCAAGAATTGAATAATCAGATTCCACATCTTGAAGGGGCGATTCCTATACTAGATCAACATGTGGAATCTTCTTGTGAAGAACACTCTTCCTCGCATGAAACTCCAACAATGGATGATGCTTTAAGTGATGTAATTGATAGAATTACTCAATCTTGATTCAGTCCCAACTCAATCAACAGAGTAGCCTGGACCATTTAAAAAGGTTCCCCCAAAGTGGGTGACAAATACACTTGAAATTGTTCATCTTGATGAAGTTGGAAAGATAGGAACTAGAAATTCAAACCGGAAAAATGGAGGTGATGTAGATGACTCTAATTCACCTCTTGATATGGATGTTTCTTATGATTGTGAATTGAACTTGTCTACATATTTTGAACCAACTTCCTTGAAAGAAGCTACTTCTCATGATGAATGGGAAGAAGCGATGCAAAAGGAGTATGATGCCCTCATTAAGAATGGCACTTGGAAGCTCGTTGATCCTCCATTAGGAACCAAACCAATTGGCTGCAAGTAGGTCTACAAGAACAAGTATAAAGATGATGGCTTAGTTGACAAGCACAAAGCTAGGCTTGTGGCAAAAGGTTTTGCACAAAAGGAAGGGGTCGATTATAAGGATACTTTTTCCCTCACAGCAAAATGGGCTACCATCCAGACACTCTTTGCACTAGCAGCTCAGAATGGTTGGAAAGTCCATCAAATGGATGTAAAAACTACTTTCTTTAATGGAGATCTAAAAGAGAATGTTTTCATGTCCCAGCCTGAAGGATGTTTTGTGAAAGGACATAAACATAAAGTATGCAAACTTGTTCAGTCCCCGTATGGCCTCAAACAAGCACCACGAACCTAGTATGAAAAACTAACTGAGCATCTTATGAAACTAAATTTCAAACATTTTGATCTTGATGATGCAACTTTGTTTGTCAAGAAAGTCAACAAAAAAGTTGTATATATTGTGGTATATGTAGATGATCTTTTGATGACAGGGAACAATGAAAGCTACATTGCATCCATGAAGAAAGAATTGGGGAAAAGTTTTGAAATGACTGATTTGGGCTATGTTCATTACTATCTTGGCATTGAAGTAACCCAACATCTAAAGTCCATATTTCTTTCTCAAAAGAAATACATTGGAGATCTGTTGAAGAGGTTTGGCATTTAAGAGTGTAATTCTCTTACTACTCTAATGGAACCAAACTTAAAGCTCACATCTATTGAAGGAAAGGAATGTGAGGATGCAAGAAAGTATAGACAACTTGTAGCAAACAATTTTGAATATATTCCTTAATATACAAGAGGACCTTATTAGCCCTTTAAAAAATTTAATAGGCCAAGTAATGGTTGTGGCTTTTATGTCCTAGGAGTTTTATGGAACTAAATTTGTTGAGATTGTAAATTATGGGGTCTAAAGGCCACCAAACATCCTTTATGGCTTGAATGGATGTCAAATATTTCAACTGTTTTGGATTTATCTTAAAATAGATGTGATGTTTGCCCATAGTAGGGGTCATTTCTAGAACAAATGGGTAGTGATATGATTCACCACTTACAGAAATCCATTGCTTTATCTTTAAGTTATCCAAAATGGAAGCTCAAAGGTGGCACTGGTCTATTCTTTTAGCCACTTTTGAATTGCTAACATGCTAGTTTTTCCATGTCATTGAAATATTTTCAAGATGGACATCAATTAAACCTTCTTTCTAAGTATTCCAAAACAATTCTAAAAGGGGGTCAACATGAGTAAGCATCTATGCTATATTTCATCAACACATAATAAAAAATTAAGATTTACACCAGTGACCAGTCCTTCCAAGAAATATATGGAGTTATAAATAGTATTTTACTAGAAACATCTTCTATTGAAAATTGGGATTATAGAAATTTACATATATGGAATATTAATACAAATTTCGGAAGTGGCTTTCGAAATGGCATTAACATTTCTTCCAAGTTGTGACAATCCCACTTGATCTACCTAAAGCATCTAAAGCTAATAAGTCCCATCATTAGGGAAATTTTGAAGTAAAAAATGGACTTCAAAATAAATAAATAAAATATACAAAATTCAACCTTAATAGGGGCAACAAGATTAAATATGACGGTGTCATGCATAGAGGTAAATAATTTTAGAGGGAAATGAAGAAACTGTTTTTTGTAATTGTATTTTTGATTCGTATTTTGATATGTTTAATTGAATGTCAGATGGATGCACCCTTTGGACGTAAAATTGACTTCATATATAAAAATTACCCACTTTGCATACTTTTGAGAAGCTCCACATCCAAAAAAGTAAAAAATGAAAGAAAAATGGGTTTCTTTCAAGTTAAAAATACAAGAATAAAATGGGTTTATTGTCAACATTTTCAATGTGGGTCTTCTCAAAAGTATCTAAATTGTGTACTCATCATATGAAAAATTTAATTCCACGTCTAATCTATTCTTACACTTGACATTTTAGTGAATAGATAAATATACAAGTCATAGCCTTAGTCTGTTTAGTAAAGTAGTATACATTATTGCACTGGTAGGTGCTTTACAACTTGTTATGGTGGAGATGTTTTGTGTCCATAAATGAGTGAAAGCATTTAAATATCAAGATGTTGTCGTATTCATAAAATCAAAGTTAGATCCAATAATAATGATAATAATAACCACTCAAATAAAAAACAAAAAATTTGTTGACACCTAATCATTGTGACTGGGTGAATTTATGTAAATAAATAAATTAGAAATATGAACAGTCATCGGGAGATGAACTGAATAGTCTCTCCCTCATGTATATAATGAAGATCTACCTTGTGGAATAACAAATGAATCAGTTTTTCCTTTGTGGAGTTACTGCCTGGCCTGACATGGTTTGAGAGCCAAGTTCCCAAAATAGTTGTAACTCCCTTCACTGTGGCTACTGTGGGTTGTACGTTGGTCTCTCATATGCAATTTTATTTCTGAACGCTGGCCCTCTCTATCATATTCATTTTTATTTCTGAATGCTAGCCCTGAACGTTGCCTAAAGACGCAATTGTCATTTATTCGAACCAAGTCTACCAGGATTCACGGTACATGAAGATATTCTGAAGTTTGAAAATCAAATGCCACTGTTTGTGGCCATATTCTTGAATGTTATCTGAATGATTGGCCTCCTACGCACTGTTTCCCTCCATATCCCCTCGTCATCATTCCTATCTGCTCTCCTCATTATTATTTATTGGAAATAATACCTCTGAGGGATCTCCACGAGAATGGGTTCTTCCTCCTTTAAAACCTCTAGGTTCACCACGTCTGTTGTGCCCATTTTGTTTCACTGTTTGTTCTTCCCTGTCTTCACAGCACACTAAATACTCTCATTCCACTGCCCAGCGAGTGAGATAGCTTTGACTACACCCAATTTTCAATAGAACAACACACAGATATGCGATTGGAGCATGTGCATTACCAATAGTATTGTCAAAATATGTGATATAATCTTTAAAGTCAACACTTAAAATTTACTCCAGATTGATCCCACGAAGCATACGCAAAACCCTGGTTGGTGTTGTGGTATCCTCTTCCATAATTAGAGGTATATGAAGCCATTCTACAGAAGATTACCACTTGAATAGATATATCAAGGAACCGGATGACAAAATTGAGAAGTTTCGTGATGCTGGTCTTGACAGGGTTGCTATAACAGCCGAAGATGATCAGATTTGGAATAGATTGATCTCGCATACGTGGATGATTGGTGCTAGGTTCAAGTCAACACTTAGAAAACCGACAAGGTAGTTACAAATATGATCTCGTTCACTGAATCAGAGGGTGAGGTAATCTGTGATTTAAAGAAAAACAATTGATTCTGCTCGGATTGAAGTATATGCAAAGGTTAGATTAGAACCCATTTTCTTGCTAATGGGAAACTCTATATGGAATTGTATAGTATATACGTTGAGATTACATTAGTGAAGGCCATTTTAGATAGCTTTGTTGCCTTTTCATGTAAAACAATTCAAGAACATTGCAGAAAAATGATGAGGAAGAGATTTGAAATTTTTTCATCATGCTGAAAAAGAGGAGAAATGGATGAAAGGGGATCTAGGAGCAGTTAAGAATTCCTAAATATTCATTCATATGTGCAAGAAATAGCATAAACAAGATCATTTAAGTATACATGCTCATAGCTATTTCTGATGAAAACATACAAAAATGCAGAAATTGAACTTAAGGTGTAGTGAAACAAATCTTAAGCTATTCTTTTTTCCTGCAATTTAGAAGGCGGAACGGTGGTAAAAACATGAAAATTAACAGAGGAGAGGAGCACTTATTGAATCAGGTAGAAGCACAGGAATATCGTAATCACTCCTTGGCCAAATGAACACATCAAGTAGTTTCGAAATCCACGCTTTCAGCAATCTTTGATTATGGAAAATATGACATTTACAGTGCGGGTCTCTGCTTGGAGAAATTGCTGGGAGGCAGACTAAGAAATGTCTTAGACTCACTGACTAACCAACCTACCAACCAACCAACCCCTCACAACATTGTTCAGGGTGGTATATATAAGCAAAATATCTGAAAGACATTCATTACAATTGACCTAAACAGGTCTGCTAGAAAAGCTCTTCAAAAATCTAAGTGTTGTTGGAATTAAATGTAGGTAAATCCTTTTGGCTGCGCTAGGGGCAGCTGAATTAGAAAATACTACAATGTGGCCCTTGGAGGCTTGATGCAGTGCTGCTGGTATGATTGTGCTTCGGGATCTGTAGTTTTGCTCTGGTGCGAGTTAAATGTGCAATGATTTTTATTTCAGGGCTTTGAGTGGCTTCACCCTCTTTCTTTGACTCAGCTGGAAGGTATTAAATGTTCTCCTACTTCGGGTTGCTACTTAAGATTTTCACTGATACTGTTTGCCGCTACATTGATGGTTTCCGGCCCCTACTGATACTCTTTGACACGCTTGATACCTAATGATTTGATCTGATAGTCTTTAAACTCTGTCATCGATCCTCTGCTGTCTTTAAGCCAGATCAATTTGGCACGATTGGGCCATTTTCGGGCTTTTTCGGCGCAGAACGGGCCAAGGAATCAAAATATTCCCCAAAGATTCCCTGAAACAGGCTATTTCCCGTAGCGATGCGTGATTAGCGCTTCGCGCTAATCGCGCATCGAAAACTGCCTCTGTTTCTTGTTTTGGAGCTCCGAAATGCGATTTCTCTTCCTGCGCGAATTTTCGGCTTTGTGGCTGCTCACGTCAGCATAAAGTCAACAGTACGGTGGATGACGTCAGCCTACGGTGGGTCCCTGGTACAGAAGTGACATGGCGAGGTGTTGATACTGGAGGCGATGCGATGAACTTTTCTGATGCGATTGCAATATCGCATCAGCGGGGAACGGAAGGTAGTTTAGTTGGACATTTGGCGCTTGCGACCGCCGACCGCCGATATCGCGATATCGCGTCGGGTGGTGATGGATGGGTCATAACTTGCATGGAGAGGAAACTGCGATGTTGCAATGCGACTTGGCCTTCTATGGTCTGCGAAGTGTTAAGGAAGTCAGCAAGGGGATTGTTGTGGTCGAAAGGAGTAAGTAAGTGGGTACGAAAGGCGTTTGAGGCTTCGGAAGGGGTCCGATCTCCTCAAATGGATTTTATACTCTGGAAGGAGTCCATTGTATTTGGAAGATGGTTTGAAAGGGCGGCATGAGGGTTCTTGCTAAGTTTCAGGTAACTGAGCAATTCCCAGGGGTACTTATGGTTATTTTTCAACCAGGGGGAGGGATATTTACATAGGGGATGATTTACATAATACTAGTAGGGGATGGGAAAATATAGGGAGCTAAATAATAATGTTAGTGGTTAATATGGAGATGGTAAGAAAGCGCTAAGTTCAAGAGACCTTAGGTTGTTACAAGGGGGATAGAACCATTCTTCAGAGAGAGTATGGAATGACTTTCAGTAAAGTAGATCTTTACCCAAGAAAATGCTATGAAAATGATGAAACTTAAGAGGTATCAAGGAGATCTTGACCTCTTTTGGGGAATTTAGTTAATGATTGGGGGAAAGTGGAGAAGGGGAGTTAGTTATACCTCTTTTGAGCTTCTCGCATAGAACTGCCTGCTGATTGTGTCCTGAGTAAAGATGATGCCTGGAAATCTGCAACTGATCAGCAATTATGATTCAGCAACCTCAAGACTACCTACCCAGCCTACTTACCTAACATTTTTTCTTCTTTTGATTTGGGTGCACTTAGACTTGCAGACCCATCATTCGCTTTTTTCTCTTCATGCTTTCCTATCTACAGACTACCCTTATTTCATCCGAGGGCCCAGATTAAACTGTTGGGCTCCTCTGCTTCTCTACCTATCTACGAATCTGCCAAGATTAAGCTGTTTGGACAGATTTACATTCTCTATATTCTGAACAGGAAATTTAAACCTAGGGAGACCAAGATTAAGCTGTTTGGACCTCCCTTTAACTGAAACTTGGTGATACCGGGATAACTTCCCAAAAATTTGGAAGGCAATTAAATGAACTCTGAGTAGCCTTCTTTGGTTGGAGACTGTTAAGAAAATATGGAGCATTGAAGCATGAAAAGTATGACATATTTGGCCTCTAAAATGTCAATCATGAAATATGAGTAAGCTACTGCAGCAAGAGGCTAACAGTGGCTCCACTTGGGGATGGTTTCTCCTTGTGAGAAGCCAAGAACAGCAGGTCAGAATGCCTTAGTCTTTAGCTGTTGCTGTTTTGTGCAAAATCATCTTCGTCGGCTACCTTATTAGTCCTACCTACCTACCCTAACCAGCACTTACTTTGCTGTCAGGTGAGATCAAATAACCAGTGCAGCCACTTAAGCAACTGAAAAAAAAGATGAACTCGCTGACTGATGGTTTTTGAACTTTGAAGCATTATTCGGTCATGTGCCCCCATAATCAAAGTTGTGGCATAGAACGGTTGCTGTTGATGTATTTGGTCTTCGTCGAGAAAGCATGCCAAAGAACTTGCATCAGGAAGAAGTTCCATGTAGTCTGCAATAGGATCAATAAAAACATTATGTGGGAGAGTTTCTTCTTGGTCTTCTTGGCCAGATGGAACAGTTGCATCTTCGGTAATAAGCCCTACAACTGATCCTCCATCCTCTATCTTGAAAACAGAATCATACACAATCTGTAAGTCAGTAGGTAGCACTATTTCCCTCTGAGTTAGGGAAGGAAGACATCGGCATGATTCTGGGTCTTCCTGGTCAGATGGAACAGTTGCATCTTCGGTAATAAGCCATGCAACTGATCCTCCAGCTTCTGTCTTGAAAACAAAATCATACACAATCTGTAAGTCAGCAGGTAGCACTATTTCCCTCTGAGTTAGGGAAGGAAGACTTCGGCAGGATTCTGGGTCTTCTTGGTCAGATGGAACAGCTGCATCCTCGGTATTAAGCCTCGCAGCTAATCCTTCTGTCTTTACCTTGAAACCCAAATCATACTCAATTTGTAATTCAGGAGATAGCACTATTTCCCTGTGGATTGGGGGAGGGAGATTTTGGTAAAATTCTTTAGGGTCGCGAAAACTATATGATTGTATTTGAGATTCCAAGAGTTCAATTTCATTCTCATATCTTTCAACAACTAACTCAAGAAAAAGTTTATTCGGGCGGCCTGCTGTTTTTAACAACAACGCTCTGAAAAATTCTTCATTAAGCTCAAATTCTGATAAATTTTTCCTGTATGCATCTAAAGCTTCATCAAATGAAAGATCTTCCAAGAACTCGGTCATTCTGTCTCACTGTTAATGCTTTGGAATATGGACTATTTCGCTGCAAAATTGGTTCGTTCCTCAGTGGAGCCTTTGATTGAAATTGAAGTGGAGTCGCCAGGTGGATGCCTTGACTTTGAAGTGCCTGATCTCTGTCCACCATCAAAGATCAGAACTAAGCGTGAAAAGCTCTGAAGAAAAGGAGCACTTTCTCTAGAAAACGAGGTTTACAGAAACGAACAAGGCGCTTGAATCCCCAGTGGAGAACACAGGTACAGGTCGACCGAGACTTTCACAATTCAGTTTCTTCCTCTGTAGAGCTGCAGACTGGTTTAATGAATTTATCTGAGGAGGTCCCCAGTTGAGTCGCCATTATGTTATCACTGAGGTTGTCCCTAGGCTCCTTATAGGGATACGACCGAGGTAAACACAAACCAATCTTTGGATTGCAGGTTCTAGCCCACCTGCAACCAGAGAGGGTTCTCTCTTTAGTGTTTCGACTTTTGTTGATGATTTTTGGCTAGCTTTTGGCTCAGGGGTTTTTTGTTTGTGTTTGGATGGAAGGTAGGAATCTCAAACAAAGAGGCAAGGTATGGTGTGATAAGTTTCGAACCATTGGGCGTGGATTCGTGGATTAAGGCCTGCTATAGCGTTTTCTTGGTCACAAGGGGATTATGGAGCGGGATAGGCACACAGGATACAATTATCAATCTACTGAAAGGATGGAATGAAAATCAGGGATGAAAGGCAAAGGAGAATCATTTCATCATGCTGAAAAAGAGGAGAAATGGATGGAAGGGGATCTAGGAGCAGTTAAGAATTCCTAAATATTCATTCATATGTGCAAGAAACAGCGTAAACAAGATCATTTAAGTATACATGCTCATAGCTATTTCTGATGAAAACATAGAAAAATGCAGAAATTGAACTTAAGGTGTAGTGAAACAAATCTTAAGCTATTCTTTTTTCCTGCAATTTAGAAGGTAGAACGGTGGTAAAAACATGAAAATTAATAGAGGAGAGGAACACTTATTGAATCATGTAGAAGCACAGGAATTTCGTAATCACTCCTTGGCTAAATGAACAGATCAAGTAGTTTCGAAATCCACGCTTTCAACAATCTTTGATTATGGAAAATATGACATTTACAGTGCGGGTCTCTGCTTGGAGAAATTGCTGGGAGGCAGACTAAGAAATGTCTTAGACTCACTAACTAACCAACCTACCAACCAACCAACCCCTCACAACATTGTTCAGGGTGGTATATATAAGCAAAATATTGGAAAGACATTCATTACAATTGACCTAAACAGGTCTGCTAGAAAAGCTCTTCAAAAATCTAAGTGTTGCTGGAATTAAATGCAGGTAAATCCTTTTGGCTGCGCTAGGGGCAGCTGTATCAGAAAAGACTACAATGTGGCCCTTGGACGCTTGATGCGGTGCTGCTGGTATGATTGTGCTTCAGGATCTGTAGTTCTCCTCTGGTGTGAGTTAAATGTGCAATGATTATGATTTGAGGGCTTTGAGTGGCTTCACCCTGTTTCTTTGACTTAGCTGGAAGGTATTAAATGTTCCCCTGCTTTGGGCTGCTGCTTAAGATTTTCACTGATACTCTTTGCCACTACAGTGATGGTTTCTGCCGCCTACTGATACTCTTTGACACGCTTGATACCTGATGATTTGATCTGATACTCTTTAAACTCTGTCATCGATCCTCTGCTGTCTTTAAACCGGATGAATTTGGCACGATCGGGCGATTTTCGGCGCAGAACGGGCCAAAGAATAAAAATATTCCCCAAAATGGCCTATTTCCCGTAGCGATGCACGATTAGCGCTTTGCGCTAATCGTGCATCGAAAACTGCCTCTGTTTCTTGTTCTGGAGTTCCGAAGTGCGATTTCTCTTCCTGCGCGAATTTTCGGCTTTATGGCTGCTGACGTCAGCAGTACGGCGGATGATGTCAGCCTGCGGTGGGTCCCTGGTACAGAAGTGACATGGCGAGGTGCTGATACTGGAGGCGATGTGATGAACTTTTCCGACGCGATCGCAATATCGCATCGGCGGGGAACGGAAGGTAGTTTAGTTGGACATTTGGCGCTTGCGACCGCCGACCACCGATATCGCGATATCGCGTTGTGTGGTGATGGATGGGTCATAACTTGCATGGAGAGGAAACTGCGATGTTGCGATGAGACCTGGCCTTCTATGGTCTGCGAAGTGTTAAGGAAGTCAGCAAGGGGTTTGTTGTGGTCGAAAGGAGTAAGTGAGTGGGTACGAAAGGCGTTTGAGGCTTCGGAAGGGGTCCGATCTCCTCAAAGGGATTTTATACTCTGGAAGGAGTCCATTGTATTTGGAAGATGGTTTGAAACGGCGGCATGAGGGTTCTTGCTAAGTTTCAGGTAACTGAGCAATTCCCGGGGGTACTTATGGTTATTTTTCAACCAGGGGGAGGGATATTTACATAGGGGATGAATTACATAATACTAGTAGGGGGATGGGAAAATATAGGGAGCTAAATAATAATGTTAGTGGTTAATATGGAGATGGTAAGAAAGCGCTAAGTTCAGGAGACCTTAGGCAGTTACAAGGGGGATAGAACCATTCTTCAGAGAGAGTATGGAACGACTTTGAGTAAAGCAGATCTTTACCCAAGCAAATGCTATGAAAATGATGAAACTTAAGAGGTATCAAGAAGATCTTGACCTCTTTTGGGGAAGTTATTTAATGATTGGGGGAAAGTGGAGAAGGGGAGTTAGTTATACCTCTTTTGAGCTTCTCTCATAGAACTGCCTGCTGATTGTGTCTTGAGTAAAGATGATTCCTGGAAATCTGCAACTGATCAACAATTAGGATTCAACAACCTCAAAACTACCTACCTAGCCTACTTACCTAACATTTTTTCTCTTCATGATTTCCTATCTACGGACTACCCTCATTTCATCCGAGGGCCCAGATTAAACTGTTGGGCTCCTCTGCTTCTCTACCTATCTAAGAATCTGCCAAGATTAAGCTGTTTGGACAGATTTACATTCTCTATATTCTAAACGGGAAATTTAAACCTAGGGAGACCAAGATTAAGCTATTTGGACCTCCCTTTAACTGAAACTTGGCGATACCAGGGTAACTTCTCAAAAATTTGGAAGGCAATTAAATGAACTCTGAGTAGCCTTCTTTGCTTGGAGACTGTTAAGCAAATATGGAGCATTGCAACATGCAAAGTATGACATATTTGGCCTGTAAAATGTCAATCAT
>APFE031636633.1:0-13607 GCA_000404065.3 Pinus taeda
CTGTAGGAACTGCTGATGGGAAATTATATCCACTTTCTACGATTCCCCAAACTTCTGCTCCAAGTGATTGTAGATATGTTGTGGTTCTTATCTTCTAGTGGGTAAAGTTGCTCCCGTCAAAGACTGGTGGCCTGATATGTGCCTCTTTTTCTGGATTAGCCATTCCGATGGATCTTTTCCTTCAAGCGATCAAGCTTCTTCAAAAGGACCTGCTCTGATACCAATTGTTGGAAATAATACAGAGAGGGGGGGGTGAATCAGTATTAGCAAATCAGATAATTTTTCATTTTCACACTCAGATTCACATATGTGACTTCAGTTAAGGGTATATGCGTATATACGTGACTGTATTAAATGCAACAAACATATATGCAACAATCTTATGATTCAGTTAGCTTATCTTCAGTGAATGCATCAGAACATTATTAATCACATTAACAGTAAACAGGTGTAGTAAAACAGTACAGATCATCACACATAAGAAGCACACATGAACACCATGATAAAGGTGGAAACCCAATGTGGGTGAAAACCGCCTGTTACAATTCGTCTCTTTCTTCCTTTAATAAGAAACTTCTTTTACAATGTGCTGGTGCAGTCCTTTACCAGCACGCAGGCTACAACCTACAGAGGGCTACAACCCTCTCTTGTTTTCCAGTTACTTCTGGAAGGGAGCTACAACCCCCTTAGCTCTTGTACTAGCGGATATACTAGTACGTAGGTGCTGACCTACAGAAGGCTGCAACCTTCTTTTCTTCAGGGACCACGTTTCATCAATTTTCAGACTGGATCCATAAGTACAAAACAATCACTGCTGCAAAACAATCATCCACTTATACTTGCATCATAAATCTCTAAATCACCCAATACTGAATCACTGAAACCCTGTCATCAAAAACACAGAACGCAAACCAGAGCCCAGAACTCTGCAACAACCAGTAGAATCAATAGCAACCTGAAATACCAAATCTCATAAAGCATGCGCTACTTTACTATACCAGAACCGCGTGTATACGCGCTTTCCCCTCATACAACCCGCGTACAGATCTAAAGATAATTACTTGTACCTTCGCTGTTATATCAACCCAATCCAAGCAGCACAAACTGATAACCAGCAATACTAGATCTTCGCACTTCGTCAGACCTTCATTCCTTACTCCACCTTTTTGCCTAATGATCTTCTCCTTATATAGGTTAGGCTTCTCTCAATACCATGGTCCAAAACCATGTAGAAACAATACCATGAACCCAATACTTGGGGTCGTCACTTTGGACCAAATACCACGGACCAAAACCATGATTTCCAACATGTACGCGCCTTTACTCTTATTAACCTGCGTGTATACGCGTACGCTCCTTCTGCTTCGCTAACCCGCGTATATACGTTCTTTCTTCACGGTCAACCTGTGTATATCTCTTGATTTACCTGCTGCACTATGATCTGTCCTCTGAGTGAGTTGCCATCACCTGTATCATTCCTCTGAGTGAGTTGCCATCAAGGACAACACCTGAATCATAAAGCCAACAATAGGTGGCAGCCCTCTTGGAGTCTCGAAGTGTAGATGCCTTGATGGACTAAGGCACTATTAGTGAGCAGTACGGAAGCGAATGACCGGCAGGATGAGATACAACATAGAAGCTGCAACAAAGATTGTCAGTGTATCTTGTAAACCATAAATTGTTGTATTACTCAGTTTGTTTAATATAACGAAGATTGGGATTGTACATATTCTACAATTTTGTTTAAAATTGTGTATATTGTGCATATGTGATTTACTGCTTTATATTTCTATTGTGCAAAGTATTTTATGGTTGAGATTCTTGGTTTGGTAGCGTCAATGATTTTAAGACACTAACCTAGACCCAAGGCCGTGGAAATTCAACAAGATGTTCCATTAACTTCAAACCATAAGAAGCAATATCCCACCATGCTCCAACAAGAGGCTCCAATGCCCAAGGATTCCTCCTACAAGATTCTTCCTCATCTCTCACTTCTAAGCTAAAATATCTAAAATCTTTTCTGGCTACATTTCTAAGCTATCATTGATATATCTGGAAAATCTTAGTGTCAATCGTTTGTTATTCCAACAACAACAGACATCTAAGACAGCTAACTTTTGTTAGCTCTTTCTTGGTTGTTTAGAGTAGATTTTCTCATTTTTTTAATAAGCTTTCAATTGGAAATTTTCTGATTTTGGGACTAACTTTTGTGGGTGTTCCCAAAGTCATTTGGGGCATTTTTCACCATTATTAGCTTGTTGTTTTTAGCAGGCTTTCGAACATACAATGGGAAGCGTTGCCCAAATTTTGGTGATTTAGACCATCCGGGACACCAAAAGGCATCCATATCCTTCCCCCTAGTTAAAAAGGGGTCAACAATCCATTTCCCTTTGTTTCAAAGCATACCAAACCTTCTAAAACATCATTGTAACCTTGAGGAAGCTAGTGGGAGTGCTCAAGGCATCCTATCCCCCCTACCCTAGGGGGATTTTGTGTTTTCTCTTATTTTCATGGTTTTGTCAATTTGGTTAAAATTAACTTAAATGAATAAATCCAAGCACCACAAAACATCCACTTAGATTTCATTTTACTCATAAATTAGATTTCCTTTTGTTTTAGATTAGATTTCCTTCTTTGCAAATAAATTAATGAATATTTCCCCTCCAAGTCCTATTATGCTCTCAGTCACCGCAAGCAAAAGCTTGACCATTGACATGATTCAGAGAGGACTTGTGTTATGGTGGATGGTTTAATTTAAGAAAAAAAATAACTTTTATCATAAGTCTAGAAGCATTTTGTTGACTTGTGAAATCAGGGGAATGCCATGAAACTAGGTTTCTTCCTATCGGATCTCCAAGGGACTCCCTTGTTTTCATCCAAAGGATAAAAGCCATAAAGGAAGAAAACCATATATTAATCATTTTCTATCACGTACGGATCACATATCTATTTCTCCATTTTGCACTCACTTTAAATAATTCCAAGTGAAATTAACCATAATTTACCAAAAGCAATTCTCCAAAACATTTGATAACATCTTCATTAGGCCACGATTACATTTGCCCAAGTTCCTATTTCAATACACAAGCATATACTCTGGGCACTAGTCTATCTTACTATTTCAATCTTGTCGTTTAATTATTTGCTTGTAAGTAATATGAGATATATGTTGTTGGTTTTGTCCTTTTGGTAATCAAATAAACTCCTAGAATAATTTGTTTATTTTGTTATAGCTTACTTAGCCTTAGTTTATTTTTTGGGACTACCGCCCTTGGCTTCACTAGGAGTTAGCCTAAACAAAGGAGTCGCAATAGAGTGACAATAAACTCAACTCCAATGGATTGAAGATTTCTTCCACATGACCTAAAGTGTGGATTAGGTGGCTACAACAATGTGCAAACATCAAAAATAGGCCTTTCCAAAAGAAAACTCAAGGCATGCCTCTAAGCTACTTGAATTCATTCATAGTGATATCCACAATCCAATGGCCACTTCTCTTGGGGAACCAATTACTTCCTTTCTTTTGTCGATGATCATTCTCAGTTTCTATGGCTCTACACCATTAAATCCAAACAAAAGGTGGTTGGCAAATTCTAAGAATTCAAAACTATTGTTTGAAGCTCAACAAAGACAAAAGATCAAGTGTCTCAAGAAGAGAGATTACTAATGATCTTTTTCAACAATTTCTCCAATCTCGTGGAATTTCTTTGCAAAAGATTGTTCCCTTACCCAAACCAAAATTAAATCGTTAGGCATAAGAATAGGCAATCATGGAAATGGCCCACTATATGCTTCATTCTCAAAGCATGAAGATGTCCTTTAAGGGAGAGGTCATTGGTTGTGAAACATACATCATCAATCACAATCCTATATGATCAGTCACAAATATGACTCCTTGTGAGTGGTTTTATAGGAAAAAGCCTTTTATCTCACACTTTTATATCTTTGGATCAAGAGCATGGGTCCACCCATTTCTTCAAAAGCAAGATACATCACTTGTCTAGTATACTCCTCACGATACTCTTGTTGGCTATTGTTACCACAAAATCTAGCACAGCACAATCTGTGAAAGGCCTCACAAAGCAAGGGGCTAGACCTTATGACAACAATGAGGAAGGGTTGCCACTGTCACCTCAGCAACATTTAGTTGGATTTCAACCATAAGGGAGGCTTCCTTATGCTCCCCATAAGGTATTCTAATCTTTAGGGCTCAAGATGACTTATTTTAAAGGTCTAAAGATGGATAGAGGGCTTGGCAAGGCCAAAGATGACTAAAATATTCATATGTTAGGGTTCAAGCCCTCTAAAATTAGACCAATAGCCAGGCTGCTATAAATTAGGGTTTGAATGATATTTGATATTAGGGCGTGAAATGGCATATAGCAGCCTAAGAAAAAACCTATAAATGATATTCAACAAAAATAGAACAAGGGTTTCCATTAGAGACTAGGGATGGCTTAGGCAAACAGGTTTTAGGGTAGTTAGATGTGTATAAACATCAATAGATTTGTTATTTTTTGTAGCATCAGACAGGTGTTCTAGTCTCGATTTGTGTCTAAGAGGATAGAGAAGACGAGGTCTCCAAACACCAGAAGAAGTTTCGCGAGATAAGCTTGTGAAACGCCTCAATTAAATTAATCGAGTAATAATTAAAAATTGTTTAAGTCTCACTTAGGAAAATTGATTAATTAATGGGAATTAATTGAGGATGATCGAGAATGCACTAGAGACTCACATGGATCAAGTCTAAGATGATATTAGTTGTATGAGAATCCATCAAAGAACTAGATGATGATTCTCAAGGAGAAGTTGGGGACCACCAAAATGCAGAAGGGAGAAGCTGTTACACCCTACCTCACCAGGATTCAGAATGTCAGAGATGAACTTACGGTCATTGGAGAAAAACCATCAAATGGTGAGCTAGTCAAAACAACTCTCAACGGTTTCACCAAGGAGTGGCATACTTTCGTCCAAGTTATTTCTGGACGAGATACGTTCCCTAGATGGGATCGTCTATTGAGTGATTTCACTCAGGAGGAGATGAGACTCAACCTTGCGAATGGTATTACTAGCAACAACAACAAGGGACAGATACAGGTGGAGGAAGATGAGGAAAACATAGCCCTTGCAACCAAGGGAAAGGCGAAGAAGGGTCCTTATAGGCTCAATGGGAGGAGAAAGGAAGAAAAAGGATATCTCAAAGATCAAGTGCTTTGGGTGTGGTGAGTATGGCCACTATGTCACCCAGTGTCCTCGAAGGACGAAGGACAAGAAGGGGCAGCGGGGGCATAAAGCAACCTTGACAGAGACTGATGAATTATCTGCCAGATTGGGGGAGCTTGCATTGATAGCAGTAGTACCTCCAAGAGAAGGATAATTTTGGTACCTATGCATATCAAGTTTGGTTGGGTCCAGTGCAGATGCAAGAAGAAGATCAGTTCCAGATTGTTGCAAAAGCACCATCACCTTTGCTATAAGGGCCCATAGTATCACAGTAGCAGGATTAAGTGTTAGCAAAGCTAGTTGCAGTCAGATGCTCGATAGAAAGTTACAGAGCTAGTTGCAGTTAGATGAACGAGAGGCAGTTGCAGAACTAGTTGCAGTGACACCAGTGTTGTTCCAACCAGAAGAATCCTAGCGAAGAACTACGCAGTCCAGTTTCCAGTGTAGAAGGATAGAGCGAATTGCAAGGAGGGAGTAGAGAGATTTCCCACAGGGAGATCGAGACTCAGAGGGAGTATCCCTATGGAAGCTAGTGCTTTAGAGTCTCGGGAGATCACACTCATTATTATAGTAGTTGCAACAGCAGTGCAGAGATAGCAGCAAAGAAGTAGTAGCAACAATATGAGTAGATCAAAGTTTGCACAGTAGCACGATGAATAATATTCTCTTCACAGTGATTTCCAATGACAGGGAGATTGGTCAGCTTGGAGAAGTGGAGTAGGTAAGTCAGACATCAACAGCATAGGACTATCCATATGCAGGATAGTAGTATTGGTGGAGATAACACCTTCCTCGTTAAGGAGTGTTAGTTTTTGTGGCATTGGACCAATGTTCTAGTCTTGATTTGTGTCTAAGGGGCTAAGGAACACAAGATCTTCGAAACCCAAAAAAGGTTTCGCGAGATAAGCTTGTGAAACACCTCAATTAAATTAATTGATCATTAATTAAAAATTGCCTAAGTCTAGCTTAGGAAAATTGATTAACTAATGGGAATTAATTGAGGATGATCGAGAATGCTCTAGAGACTCACATAGATCAAGTCTAAGATGATCTTAGTTGTTGATGAGGATCTAATCATGGTCGTTGAAGCTCTAGCGATTGATTATAAGAGAAAATCGATGGGACGAGGAGAGACACAAGTGAGGGAGCAATTATCTAGGCAGTGTGAATTTCCCAGTGCATAGTGATTCAGTGAGGGAAGATTTGAGCTAGTGGAGGAGCATCAATAAGAGGGAGCAGCAGCAGGAGAATTCTGGAGAGTTTTCCAATGTCTCTCCAGTGCCAGTTTGGCAAGAGAGAGGAGGTCGAATATTTTTGCAAAGAGGGCCACATAGCGAGTGCGAGTGAGCCAAAACCCAGTGCGAAGTGTTGAAAAGGAGGTCGATTCAGTTGTTGGAGGACAGAACATTGTCCAAAAGACAGAGCGACTTCATTCCAGAGGCAAAGGGAGACAGGACGACTCATCTGGATCCAGCTAGAAAGTTGTACAATTTTCCCAGGCCAGGCAGTGCAAATTCTAGCAGAGCGAGTTGCCAATGGGAGAGTTCAAGCAAGCCGAAGGGAGACTAAATTAGTGCAAAAGGGAGAGAATTTCTCCAAATTATTTTGCCACTATATTTTCCGGAGGATTGCCAGTTGGGCATCCAGATTAATGTACGTAGTTTTTTACTAGTACATAATAATAAAATAAACCCTCATCTACTGCATTGGTTTTCCCTTCAGGGTTTTTCCGAGGAAATTAGTCCAAAACAACTGTCTTAATTGTGTGCATGAATTTGTCAGTTCCAAATTAATTTTCTGCAACATATTTATTTTGTTGTGAAGAATTGCAGTGTGATTTATTCGATATTAATCAGAAAATTAATAAACTGCTAATCAATTAGGAGAATAAATTCCAGTAGCTACAGTTCAAGGAGCTTTCACAAAATTAAGGTGACATCAGCGCTTCTAGGGCATGCAAGACAACCCAAAATGCTAGATTTTGCTTTTAGAGGGATTGTACATATCAACCTACAATTTAGGGCCATTTTCAAGCAATGAAACCACACTTTTACATACAAATCTGCACCTAAATCATAGCGGTTGCTCTAGTATAGAAGAGAGAAAGTTAGGGAGATTTTATTTAATTTTGAGGTGACCAACACACTTCTAGACTAGTGCCTTAATACAAGGGTAAATTGTAACAACCCATTAAATAAAATTATAAAGACTTTATAATATATCTATAAGGTAAATTTTATAAAGTATATCATTAGACCTTATAATATAAGTTTATAAAACTTTAAATAAAATTATAAAAACTTTATAATATATATATAAGGTAAATTTTATAAAGTATATCATTAGACCTTATAATATGAGTTTATAAAACTTTAAATAAAATTATAAAAACTTTATAACATATATAAGAAATGTTATAAATTATATCACTTAAATTTTGTAAAAAAAATATAATGCAAATGTTATAGATATATATTAATGAAATCTTAGGACATTTATAAAAATTATAAAAGGGACCATCGAACTTATAGCGTAGCTGACCAGCAGCTGAATACTTACTACCGAGCGCAGGAGGGTTGGAAATATCTGAGGGCCATGAATGCTTGGAAGGCGGTGGCTGCAAGTGGGAGGGCGGCCACCGCCAGGCCGGTAAATAAATAGCCGAGGCCTGAACCGAGGGAGGGGGGGGAAGGACCGAGGAGCATAAATTCACCAGGAGAAAACCAGGAGTAAGAATTATCCACGGGAAGAGCTTTAACCTGTTTGAGGTTCTGGGCACGGAGGGACAGAGAGCTTCTGTGGTGAAGTTTTTTGGATTGAGCAGCTAGGTTTGCTCAATCTGGTTGGGTGGTATTGGTCTCCCGGAGACTGGATCAAAACGGCCACGACAACACCAGCAGCTCCAGCAGAATCAGCCGCAGTTGAGGTAAGTACAAATTTAAATTTTTCACGCTTTCTGTATTTCAGATTCTAGTTATTGGTTACAGGTTATTACATATGGTATCAGAGGGCTTGTTCAAACCCTCCGACTGATAGACCTACGCTCGCTTAACTCTATGCCATTAAGGATTTTGTTTAAAATTTCTCTGCTCAACAGTCCTTAAAACTGACCAAATCACGGCATCGAAGAAATAAATGACTGATTTGGATAACAGTGCGGGTTCCAATTCCGTCTGCGTGTGGAGCTACTGAACTTCCGTCTACGTCTTCGTCCCTTCTGGGCAATCTGTCCCCTCTTTCCATGTGCCCATTCGCTCCATTATGCCCTCACGACTTTTTGGTCTGGCTTGTACCTTCGGACGCTTTAGATTTTGTGAGATATTTAATATCTAGGGCAGCGTAACTACAGCCGACCTTCCATTTTGACTACTGTGCAGTCAAAAGCTCGTATTTCAGAGTGAGTACTCGCGGAAACAGAAACAGAAGAAAAAAACACTTGTCTGTTGAAAGATGAGATTTAGCCATTTCTTAATTCTGGGTCAAATAATCTCATGGCATTTGAAGCATAAATATCATAAATTCTTTCACCACCATTCATGGTTGGCCCAAATGACCCTAGTTCAGTTGAACAAAGAATCCGATCTATAACCAATTTCGCAGGCTTCGAGGTCTGTGTTACGCTCATGTTGAGAATCGATGTAAAGACTCTGCTCCTTCGTGTCCATGCCGCCCCCCTGCCAAATTTTCTCCTCCAAAAGATTAGCCACGGCAATCGTCTGTCCGCGTGTATCAGCTAGGGCTGTCTCTGCCTTGAAGATTGGCGGAATATCTGAATTGGAATGCCAATTCAAGTCGAGGGGGTTCTTTTGGCGTGGTCGATCGCCATTGTATTAATAATATATGTGTACGCGTACATTCACCTGCATTTTAAACGCATGACTGTGCCTACTACGCAGCGTTGTTTATTGTTTAAATATGAAATGCGCAATGCCGGTATAAAACACATTTATATTGTGCAGTGTGCAGACTTCAGTTCTTCGCAATCAATTAGTCCAGCTGGTAGCATGCCAGTGCCATACTTATTGTCGGCCACAACTTTTCTACAGACGTAATATTCAACGAGAGCTGCAATGACGTCGACCCTTTTTTATATTCGCTAGGGTTTTGAGCATTTTTTTTTGTGTGCCAAGGAATGAAACGTGTTGGGTTTTTTTTTGTTTTGTTGTTTTTTTTTTTTTTAAAGCAATGAAGTAAACAACAACACTCGGCCGTGACTATCCTTTGACAGCAACACGCGTACAATACTCTTGTGCTCTGGCTCCTCTTCACAATCACGTCTAACAATATTGCTTGGCTTCAGATACTAATTCAGACTTTAAAAAAACCATTGTGCCATGCTATTAGCTTTGAAGATTTGGCATATTGTAACTAAATGTTTTGAAGTTCATAGTTTTATTCATCTAGTTTGCATTGTGATTCTTTTATTCTGCAACTGTCCTTAAGATTTCTTACTTCTGATCTACTTGTGGAATCTTCCGTAATAAGCTCTCTGCTATACCTACTGTTTCTGATTCTTTAAAATAAAAGTTGTTAAGCGTCTTCTATTTGTTGAACAGATACTTTAAAGGCCCAGAACTGCTTCCAATTCCCTCGTTAAAACTTGTCGATGACCCTCACTATAGTGAAATTTTGATGATATTTATTTCAGTCCACTCAAATACGTGTGGATATTTATTATTTATCGTGAATCAAATAGAAATTTTATGGTTACACGGTCAAGGCAAGAATGTAGACGCGGAGCACACTTCTTATGTAAAACAGCATCAAAGCTATAAGCCAGGGACATGATGCTGTAAATTGATTATTTAAGCGAATCAATGACATTCACAGTTCCCTTATTCCGTTATGTATCTGTTAATGTCGATCATAATAATGTGAATTTTGAACACTGCTAAATAAGCATTCACGAAACACATCCACACTGAACTAAAGTCCTTTTTGATAACCAAGCTCAAGTCCTTAAGAGTCTCCATCATCTACTTATCTTTTGACAGAAATTAAAGCAGGCAAATTACTGGTATCATAATCTAGTACATGGTTCATGCATTGATAAATTCAATACGCTCTGCAATATATTAATCTAGTGCTGCAACATATCAAATGGTATTGAAGCTTGAGGAGGTTCTGGTACTGATCACCCTAGCATTTCTTGTCAGTTTGAAATTGCCATGGTCATTTATCTATGTGGCAATGAGATGGAAGAGTTAGTCATCAGAAAAGGTATTCCACGTCCCTTAAAAGTTATAGGTTTAGCTCAGAGGTTGATGAAGTTCATCTTGAAACCACCTTGTAAACTTATGTGACATGTGTTGCAAGTTTTCACCTTATGTGGAGAATGCTAAAATTTGGCAGCAATGTTAATATGGGTATATCAATAAGCACAACCCAAAGACTTGAAAGCATTATCAGGTTGTTTCCTGTTTTACTGTTAGTAGGGAATCCTTGCTTTTGTGATTCTCAGCAGCTGGGAAACCATTAACTTTTCCCAAAGAGATCAGTATCCCAGTATCCACCCATTCTCAGGGCTTGTTTGTCTGCCTCTGTCCAGCTCAGTTGATGTTTTGACTCTTAATATCTAGATGACCCTAAAACATGGTTACCTTGGGCATTTCTTGTTTCCTGTCTGTTCATGACCTATTGGACATAATAAACCATTAAATACCTGAGACAGTTCAAGGAATGAGGATCCAGTACGCGGTCAATGCACTCCCTAGCCAGCAGCTTCTCCCTTACTCGGTTCCTTTCTACTGCTTTAGCACCCCCCTCCTTTCAGCACCTCATCAATATTCTGGTGAGGCTCAACTAAAAAGCTTTTCAAATCGCCTCGTAATTTTGAATATAAATTTCGTTGTTTTATCGAGAGTATCAGGGATGACATTCAAGCCTCTGTTTATTGTGGCAGTAATTATCTTTCTGCACTCCCTAGTATTACTGCATACCCATGCATTTATCATATTAGGATAGAATACCCTGCATTAGGACAAGGAGGTCGCGCGACCACCCTCCTTGACCTCGGTACCAGTAAGATCCACCTAGCGGGTAAAAATAGCAAAACTATACCCGTTTCTAAAATGTATTGTCGCAAAAGAAAGCTACGTGTTAAAATTCAGTTGTCTACCTCATAAATTTTGATAAAATTTTATTATGTATCCAGGAACCATTACAATGGTGAAGACGTATGAGCGACGACGGCGCGATCGGGCAGCGTCACCACCTTTAGTACCGCCGCCATCATCATCATCATCCCCAGCGTCACCATCGAGACCTGTATCAACACCAACCGCCCCAGCGCCAGAGTTAACTGTAATAATGAACTCTTTGGAAGCCTTATTAGAAACATTAAGGGAATCCACTAAGGCTAAAATCAAAGAGGAATCTCATCATTTGGCTACTAGTTCAGCGGAATTGAAGGATTTCGAGCCCAGAGGATCGAAAGAGGACATCTCTAGGGAGCTTCAGAAAATCAGACTCCCGGAATTCTCTGGAGGCCGGGCAGGTGAACGCGCTGAAGCGTGGTTGGAGGGAATGAACAGATGTTTTGGGTTAAAAGGATATTTGTCTTCGGCAAAGACAAAAATTGCCGTGTTTCAACTCAGGGAAAGTGCCTTGATATGGTGGGGAAATCTGGAAAAACAGCTGCACCTTACATCGGATAGTGTCCCTTGGGAACTGTTTGAGGAAAGGTTTCGCGCAAAGTATTTACCTCCGTACTTTCAGCAACAGCAGGCAAGAGCCTTCCATACGTTAGTTCAGGGAAGTAAAACGATGGAAGAGTACGAGATAAGGTTTATGGAACTGGTAAAATACATTCATTACTTAGACTCAGATGAGCGTCAGGCTGAAAGATTCATTTTTGGGTTAAACCCTCGCATCCGAGCCTTGGTAAGCATGTGGAAGCCATCATCCGTAGCCGAGGCAGTTGAATGTGGCCGTTATGCAGAAGAGCACCTGGGGATCAAAAGGGATATGGGGCCAACCGGGCCTGTCCAATCAAGGTTCCCAGGAAAGACTCCCTGGAACTTCTTCAGGGGGGGTAGCTCGAGGCCACCGTACGGTAACAGGTTTGCCCCAATAAATATAGGGGCGGGAGCTCCCATGGCAGTAAACACGATAGCCGCGGGATCATCAAACACCAGTCCCTGGGCATCTCAAAGGACCGCTAATGGAGGGAGAAATTCGAGAGGAACCAATGCGAGAAGACGAAGCTCGTTCTCTAGAAATTCACGCCCTGACTCAAGAGGACCAGCACCACTTAATTGCTGGGGATGTGGGGGACCGCACTTTCAACGGGACTACCCCGGAGCTTCGTCAAATATATTGCATAGGGCTGGGAAGGAGCCAAATTCAGACAACCGGGGTAACCATAGAATTCATGCAGTGGTCGACCGTGACCAAGCAGCACATCAATCCACGGTAGTGGAATCTGCAGGTACTATCAATGGTATAAAACTCAAAATCTTATTTGATACTGGTGCCATAGATAGTTTCATTTCTTCATATGCATTAAACAAATGTGGGCTGGCAGCTCGTAGACAAAATGATTTCCATCAAGTGGAAATGACCTCAGGAGAACTCCAATCCGTAGGCTTGAGTGTGGATCAATGCGAAATTGACCTAGGGGTCTGTTTGACTAAACTGAAAGTTTATGTCACAGCATTAGGGACATATGATCTTATCATAGGTATAGATTGGTTAGAAGCTCACCGAGCTTGGGTAGACTGTTATGGAAAAAGGATTCTAGGCATAAATGATGAAGGAGAAGCCATCCAAATTCAGGGAATCAAGAGGGAAGTCTCTTTACACTACATTTCAGTAATGCAGATGAAGCGTTGCTTAAGGAAAGGTTGCCAGGCTTATGTGATTCAAGAAGTAAGCCAAGAAAAAGGGCCATCCCTAGGGCAATATCCGATGTTGGCCGAATTTCCAGATGTATTTCCAAAAGAACTACCTGGCTTGCCTCCGGTAAGAGAGTTGGACCTTACTATCGAGTTAAAACCAGGTACCCAACCAATCTCTAAAGCACCTTATAGAATGACGGCGCCAGAACTTTGAGAACTGCAGATCCAATTGAAGGAGCTACTGGATGTAGGGCATATTCGGCCCAGCACATCACCTTGGGGCGCTCCGGTAATTTTCGTGAAGAAGAAAGATGGAACTTTAAGATTATGCGTGGATTACCGAGAATTGAATCGAGCTACAGTAAAGAATCAATACCCTATGCCTCGAATTGACGATCTTTTTGATCAAATGAAAGGAGCTGCTGTCTTTTCAAAAATTGACCTTCGATCAGGCTATCATCAGTTAAGGATTTCTGAGAATGATATTTCCAAAACTACATTCCGGACACGTTTTGGACATTATGAATTCACCGTGGTGCCATTTGG
>APFE031636640.1:0-17503 GCA_000404065.3 Pinus taeda
GGGATATGCTCATAATCTAAAGGTTGTGTCCATTCAAAGTCATTGTGAAAGAGACTTACCGAGTCAGCTAAAGCCTTAGTCAGGTGCATCTGAACGCAGATCCTGGCGTACAAGGTGTATTTACGGGTTTCTGTTTCCGCCGCAACTTTGATGGAGGTCCCAAGTTTGTTTCCAATGTCTACAAGCGTTTCTTCTTTCCAGTATTGTACTGGGAGGGAATACATTCGTATCCATACTGGAGCCCAGCTGAAATCTTCTTTATCAGGGTTAAATCTTGGCTTCCACTCCGTGAGATAAAGTCTCGAGGAGTTAAAGAAATATGGGCCGCCTTCGAATATCCGCGCTTTGTCCTCCATACAATGGAAGATGGCTGTGAAAAAACCTTTCGAGCCAAGCTGCAGGGTAACTTGTCCTTTGGGCTTCCATTTTGAGGCTATCCAGCCCTGCAATGCCTTTTCAGTAGGCCAGAATCCAAGAAACTTTCCTATTAGCGCATGATCCTGCATGTATTGGATCTCACCCGTTGATGCGATGACTTGGCAGATCAACCTTGATGCGTTCCGTAGCCTTCGGAATACAGGTGGCCGAGGTCGGCTTTGGCTGTGACGAAGAAGCTTTTTGGTGCGCCTCTTTTTCTATATTCACCGCATCATTCTGGGCTGTAGGTATCTCTTTTCCATGCGTTCTTTGTCCTCCCTGCTCAGCTTTAGGGACCGTGCCAGAAGGGGTTAGAGGTGTCGTGTGTTGTTCCGTGTTAGAGTTTGGAGTGTCAAGAGGAAGGGGGCAGAGCCCTCCCCTCCTGCAGGCTTTGCCATTGAAGGCTTTCACAAGGAGTCCGGCGGCGTGAGCTCGAGCCGTCAGAGACGATCGGTGATTAGGGTTCTCAAAAGTGTTGCAGGCGGGATGATCGCTGCATCGGTTCAATTTTCTAACAACTATTCAACACTTAAACACCCATTCCTTTACTTTTTAATGGGCATAGATTGAATGTTTACAAAAGGCTAGTGTAAAATAAAGAGTTCGTTGACGGTATAAAAAAAAATGATGGTGGTGGATCACGTCTCAAATACTGCGTCATCAAGTCACTGATAAAAGAAAAGATATAAAAAAATAAGGAGATTGAGGTGAAAATCTCTGTGACGCACCTGTTTCCCACTATTGGGTTGAAAACCTCTTGAGGTGGCACAATGGTGTCAAAAAAAAAGAGAAATAAAAAGATCTTTGGGTGAAAACCTCTGTTGAGTCGCCCAGGGAAAGCAGCTAGGATGAAAACCTCTTGGACACAAACTAGTTGTTTTCAAAAAATAAAATAAAAAATAAAAAGAGAAAATAAAAATCATGAAATATTGTTTGCAGGTCAGCAAGTTTGTTAGCCACACAAAAATGTTAAATATACATGCCATATGTTTCATCCTAGCAGTCCACATCATGTTGAATTCATCCTAACATCATGCTACCATTGTATCTACTCTGTCCAACCAAATCATGTCTTGTGTCCTCCATCATTTCATCCATGTGCTAAATTACATCTCCTAATACGGTGAAAGGGGGTTTAAGGCTTTGTTTTTTGTTCATTTTACCTCATAAGTTTTTTAGTCGAAAATGGAATTGTTTTGGAAACCAATGGAAACTTTCCTCTCTACCTAGTCTCACCTCCCTGGGAATATAAATTTCAGCTCTTTTGGATCCATTGTGGATGAAACACTAAGTTTATGTGTCCCACAAGACCCCTACCCACTAATCATCATTTCCTCAACTGTTGACTTTTAAAGTGCCACATCCTCCCACTGTTGCATTTGGCCATGTCATCCTAATGCCTCATGACACTGGTAATTTAAACTCATGCTTCTCTTCGAAACTTCTATGATTTATTCCAACTAGATTACATGTCTTGTGTGCTACCCACACCATCCTTCCTTCATTCTTATGATTTTTCCATGTGCATCCATGCGGCTAACCTTGCCAAATATCTATGTTCACTCAGCTATGCGGCCCCTAACCAAAATGATCAATTTTTTTACTTTTATCCTCAAAACATTTATCTGACATATCTTTTAATCTAGTAAGTCTATTTTGGACTTAAACATACCATTTGGAAGTTCTTTCTAAAATTAAAATGGCTCCAAATTTTGTCCTCCTTGAATAATCTAATTCACCACTATTGTTCACCAATTTACATGTAAATATAAGATATTTTCTACATGTTTGACATGCTTTGAACTATAACAACAATCATGATACAACCTTCAACATCAATGGCATCTTCAAACATTTTCAACAATCTTAGCCATTTAATGACAACACTTTTGACATCAATGACATGTTCAAACATTCTCAATGAGCTTAGTCATCTAGCGATAACACCTTTGACATCAATTAACACCTTTGACATGAGTGGCAAAACTTTCTATCAACTCAAAGTTGTGGTATATTTACATGTTGGAAACATTACGCATTTTGGTAGCACGCTCAATGTCTTGGAGACTTTATGGAGATTTAGTTAGGCCCCTTAGAGCTGAGATATTGTTTCGCAACCAATCCATCTATTATTTCTCTCTCACTGGAGAATGGAGGATAATATATAGAAAACTGTAATTATTTGGAGAGGTTGGTATATGAGTCTTGGTAGTGGATGGAAGCCTATACTCTATGTTAGTTATGACTTTGAATATTTAAATTTGGAAAATTGACGTGTCAGAGGTACCTTTTCTGGAATTAGATATTCTTTCAATATATTTTGATTGAGGGGTATATCTTGCTAAGTTGAAGCTCAATATTGTGAAGGTGTTGAAGGATTGATTTTGTTTTGTGGTATTTATATTTTCTACTTGAAGGATTGTTAGTCTGATTCCCCTACTACTTTTAGAAGTAGTGATTAATACTATGTGCCCTTTCCTCGAAGTTTTAGAATTTTTTTTAATTGTGAATTTTTGTTGATAAGTTGGTATTAGGTTTTGTATTCATTATTCAATATTTATAATCATGAAAAGATGTTAGATCCCTTGTTGGGCTTCATTTGGAAAAGAATTAGTATTGCAATTTTGCTTCTATAAGGATTTTCTCAACTGGTATGGGGGGATAATTGGAATTTATTATGGAAACAACCAACACCATATGGAATTGTGAGTCTCTTGTCACTCTTCACTCTATGTCGGTGTGGTCTTTGGGACAAATTTCTTCCATTTCTCTATAAATTCATAAAATGTGTTAGAAAAATATGTTTGGGGAGCGGGGTGATAAATACTTAGAGGAGAATTTCAATTAGTAGCAATAAGATCTTCTTCAAATGAATTTAAAAATAAATAAATTGTAATCCAATGCAATCGTGGCTATGGAAATGATGCTCGATCTCCAGTGAAAGTTTCATTATTTGGAGGATGAATTGGAGAACTTCAAAGTGAAATTGGAAGAAGGGTTTCAGAAAGTGAACATGGCTAGTAGAACATTGAAAATAATATCCTTTAAGCCATCAAACACAACCTTAAAATAAATTACCAAGTCAACCAACAACAACAATGGAAGGCTCAATCTCATATCAACTAAATCCTGATTGTTTGGTGATGCTATAAGTTTCATTTTGTGTAGGGCACCATATTGCATGTGTATAAGTGGGAGAGTCTAGAATCATTTGTAAGAGGGATGATGTAAATAAATGGAATACAGTAGGATGGACTTGTATTCCCAGCCCATGTCCTTTGGACTTGAATAATAAATTTTACAAAATATGTAAATATGTTGTGTTAAAAACAATGACTTCAATACTTAATACCATTTTCAGTCATGTCGAAAAGAAATAAATTGATAGATAACTCAAAAAAAAATATATTGTAAATATTGAATTTTTATATGGTTATTAATTAAATTTTAATATGAATTTATGATGATTACTGATATGTATCGCATTTCTATATGTACATATACTCTTATTTTTAATCATCTGTTTATTATTTAAATTTATTAACTTGCTATATGTTTTTATACCAAGAGGCCCTCTCAAGCACTCCACAATTGAGATGTTGTAATGCCTTGTAAAATTTTTGACTTAGTCAGAGCACATGAACATAAAATAAAAATTATAATTATATTTATAATTAATTATAGTTAATAATTGGACCACCCTAGATCCATCTTAACTATAGATCCACCATGCATGAAGACAAATCAAATCTCGTTGCAGTCAAAAATAGGTTTGCATCTCAAGAGATTCAGTTCCTCATTACGCTTGGTAGATCCAAAGTTAGGATGGAGCTAGGACGGTTATTTATTTGTTCTGAAACATGAATCAATATTATTTTAATTTATTTAAATGTGATATGCATATTACGATTTTTTCCTAGAAAAAAATAGTTGTAATTTTATTAATAAAAATAGAAATACAATAAAATGAGTTAATCAATTCATTTGTTGTTTTTACTATTTTTATTTTTGTCAGGCTAGGCAGTAACTCCACAAAGCAAAAACTATTTCATGTATTATTTCACAAGGTAGATCTTCATTATATACATGAGGGAGAGACTATTCAGTTCATCTCCCGATGACTGTTCATATTTCTAATTTACTTATTTACATAAATTCACCCAGTCACGGGGATTAGGTGTCAACATTCCCCCCCTTAATCTGAAGGGATGTTGGCGATTCCAAGCATCATTCTAAATCGTTCAACCTTTTCTCTTCCATGTGCTTTGGTGAAGACGTCTGCAATTTTCTCATTTGTGGAACAATGACGGAGATGGTTTGTTTTGGCCTCACTATCAAATCCCTCAAACATCCCAGGAAGGATCCCAAAGTGACCATCTCCAAAGAGGCCATGTAGAACATGAATCTTCATATTTCTTCAGAAAGAATATTAAACCTGTAAAAATTATTCCACCCTCGACGGCGATTAGGTTGGACAGATGGTACATGGGCTATAATCCACTGAAAAATACCCCCATAAACAATTTAATTTGGGTAAAACTCCCGGGTCTTCCCTTGGAGTTGTGGTCAAAAGGAACTCTATATGAGATTGGAAATGTCGTGGGAAGATGTGTTTATGTGGATTCTAGATGTCTAGGGGAGAAAGACAAACATGTTGCGTGGGTTCTCATTGAGAAAGCCTATAGGGGTGGTTTTCCTAACCACATTGAAATATCATGGAACGATTTTAAGATAAATCAAAAACTTGGAGCACAAGGGGCAGCCAAGCAAGTCAAGTAGGACTATTGTTAACTGCAAGTTTTGGCAACCGAGTCCCTAAAGTTTAGGAGGATTGTTGGAGTCCTCAATTTGAATAAATAAGAAGGCTTAAGGCCTCATTTGGAGTTAGTCAGTTTCTAGTTCAATTTTAGTCAGTTTTTAGTTATATTGTACTTATATTTTAGTAAGTAGGTTAGCACATTAGTGCAGCTCTGTATCAGCACAGTTTCGAGCTGTTTCTTGTAGACAGTTTTTGGGATGTAACTATTATTTCTTGATCAGTAAACATGAATCCAGATTTGTACCAGCTTTAATATTTCTTAGGAGGTTGTAGCTCTTAGGGTTGGGCCCAACCCAAGTTCCGAGTACCTCCTTTGTGTAATTTTATGTGCCTTTGCTACATTCTTAGAATAAAATCTATTATCTAGATAAAAATCTTGCTTTGTTACTTAGGTTGTTTTTGATTATTAAAATAGCTTTTCATGATTCAGATTGATTTGATAGTTTGAGTATAGAAAAGATATTCAGAAAAGGGCATCAAGCAACCCTTGATCTCACCTCTCCCTCCTTGGTACCATGATTTGAGACCAAGGCATACTTGTTGCCACAAAAACACTATTTCTGCCTCTTCATGCAATTGCTAGTGTTAGATTTTTAGTTAGACAAGTTGATACCAGTTGTACTTCCATGTTTAGGATCTATTCTTTCTTGGTTTCCATATTTGTTTTACATGATTTTCTGCCAATAAACTTCTGCTCATCATGCATATGGTTTCTAGGTTGAATTAGGTCAAACTAGATAGATCTTTGGTTTTCCTAGCCTTCATTTGATCAATTTTGGAAAATAACGTGTAGAGCACCTATGATACCTTCTTGCCTGCCCTTCCTCCATCAATACAACCTGATCCATCCCCTAACTCAAATTATTTCCCTTCATTTGCCACATTTTCCCACTTTGCCCTAATTTCTACATTTTTGTGCAACCTTGCTACCTCCATCCTCAAAAAAATCCAATCGCTCCTTATCCTCATTCACCAGGTCCTAGACCCCTTAACATCCTTATCCAACCTCCATTTTCACTTTGCCACCATTTTTCCTCCATCAACCCTCCAAAATCCTCTTTTTGGAACATCTTGTAGAAGCTACAAAACATCCTGTAGAAGCTACAGTACATCCTGTAGAAGCTACAATACATCTTGTAGAACCCCTGTAGACTTCCTGTAGAAGCTCACGAAAATAGTTTCTTGAGATCCGACCACTGTGAAACTCTATGGAAGGTTGCTAGGGATGCCTTAGCACTCTTCTCACCTTCCCAACCTCCCGCAAGCATTTCCTTTCACCAATCAACCTCTGCACAGTGAAAAATAGTTAAAGCACATGCATAACAATTCTGACAACTTACTCAAAAATACAAAAAGATGTTTTTTTCTAGATTTTATTGTAGAAGTAGCTTAGTCACATGCATATTACCTTTCTAAAAGTAAATGGCATCCATTTCCACTGCTTTCATCTCTTTTCTTGCACCAGTAGGGTTAGTCGGTAAAACTAGGGTTTGCTAGGGTTTGCATTTCCTTTCAGATTTCAGCTTCTTTCTGTAAGTAGACTAGCCTCTTCTGAGTTAGTTTTCATCCATCACAGTTAAAATCTTCTTCTAAGATCTCATAGAAGTTGGCTTAAGCTCCTAGTGGACTTGTGCAAGTTGATCAAGTGACAGCCACGGCAAGAGCTAGTACTTGTGCATATAGCACCGTCACTTCCAAGTTTGTTACGAACTACCACGTTGATAAAAGTAAAGAAGGGAGCCCTAGGAGTTGCAGCATTATTGCTTAAATACTGGACCCAACCAGTTATACATCTAGAATACTCCATGATGTTAGGTAGACCTTGGGTACTTTTCATTCAACATTCATTACTATAATCCCAAATTTGGACATTTCCTCCTTTGAGCAGTTCAAACCCATATCCTTATCCAAATTCACTTATAAAATCATCTTCAAAATCATTTCCCAAAGGATGAAATATATTCTTTGTGATAATAATTCCATAATGAATGTGGATTCCTAAGAGAGAGACAAACCCATGAAGCAATTGGCATCTCCCAATAAGGCCTTCATTCAATCCATACAAATCATTAAAAAATAATAGTTTCTTGAAGTATATGTCATCCTCGGTATTAGTTTTAGGATATCTTTCATTTAAAAGGAAGACTGCTTTAGTCCCTCTTGTCGCAAGACCCCATATGCCAGGAATTGTAGATTCGTTATGGTCCAAGGTTTCTCTTCTGAAATTTGTTTTCGTCATATCAAATCCCTGTGTAGATATTTGTTTCAGGATAGGCTCCTGGTGGTGTGTGTATGAGTTTTTCTACTGCTTCTTAGTCTGTCCAAATGTTTCATTCTTAAACATCTCCGAATGCATTTTAAATCTTTCGAATTTCTGAGAAAGAAGTAGAACAAGATCCTCTAAAGTATAACCACCTCCTTTGTTTATTTGCATGCAAATCCTGGATTGCATCCAGGTAGACTTTTGGATGTCCCCTAATTGAGACCAAGTGTCCATTCCGGAATGGTTCCTGATGTATAGTTTTTCCGGGAAGATTTTTTCGTTTCCTCTGAACCGTTTTCCACGTTCCTAGTTCTCACTTTCTTGCTCCTCGAGTTTTGGTTTCTGTCAAAGTTTTGAATGCTAAAGTTTATGGAGTACAATAAAGGTGTTTGTAGATCAGTCTTTGAAATTTGTGGAACATTAGTAGTAGTTTCTTAATCCAGTGTTGACTCAATTTACCCCATCTCCTCATAAATCTTGAGTTAAGGTAGGCCTTCCTTGGTATATGATCCCCATTTTGGAAAGGCTACGATTTAATTCCTGATCTACATGCTGTGAGTACTTTTGTAAGGAAAATCTTCCTTTCCCCGCGGGATCATATTTGCTGTGGGGATAACATTCAATAGTTTGGTCAGACCAATTAAAGGCAGGTTTTATTTCCAGACCCGCAATATCCTTTTAAAGGACAACATAGTACAAAGGAGACGAATATTTTTTGGTCTGAGGGTCAGTTGCATCGGTCACAGGGGGACTTGCCCTAACATCTTTGATAGTTGGAGGCTTGTAAGAATAAGGACGATAATTGACTGGGAAAGGAACTATTTTAGATCCCAAGATGCCTTGCTGTCAGTACTTTTGTCAGGAAAATCTACTTGTTTCCTGTCCAATACATTCCTCATTTTGGGTATTATATTCTGTAGCGGCCTGTCTCTTTATGGCATGAAATATTGCCTGTCCCGGAAAACCTTTTTTAAGGATTTGCACAATACACTGGGGGTGGGTTTCTATGGAATGGGGGTTTGACGCATCGGCCATGGAGGCCATGGTCAAAGCAACTGAGTTGGCCAAGTCTTGTAAGATTCTTGCCATGTTGTCAACAGATTGGCAGTCCATGTTCACTGACATGATTGTCATTCCCCCACAGCAAACATATGACCTGGTGGGAAATCGCTGTCAAATCCCTCAAACATCCCGGGAAGGAACCCGAAGTGACCATCTCCAAAGAGGCCATGTAGAACATGAATCTTTATATTTCTTTAGAAAGAATATTAAACCTGTAAAAACTATTCCACCCTCGGCGACAATTAGTTTGGACAACATTTATCTTACAGAACGAATTGAAAGCCTGCAGGAGTTTGCCTTGGTTGGCCAGTGGCATTTCCCTGAAATGGATGATCCTAGGGTGAGGAAATGGTTAGAGTCTCAATGGAAACCTTTGATTGGCTACATCCCCATCTTAGCCAAACTGATGAAGGAGTGGTACTGCTTCCATTTTCTGAGTGCCAGTGACCGGGAAGCAATTCAAACTCGTTCATTGGTCCATGGAAGGAGCTTCTTGGTGCTTCACAGATGCTACATGGGCTATAATCCACTGAAAAATACCCCCATAAACAATTTAATTTGGGTAAAACTCTCGGGTCTTCCCTTGGAGTTGTGGTCAAACGAAACTCCATATGAGATTGGAAATGCTGTGGGAAGATGTGTTTATGTGGATTCTAGATGTTTGGGGGAGAAAGACAAACATGTTGCATGGGTTCTCATTGAGAAAGCGTATAGGGCTGGTTTTCCCGACCACATTGAATATCATGGAAGGATTTTAAGATAAATCAAAGACTGGACTTTTGAGGAGTCCCTTTTAGGTGCACAGTATGCCACAAGACAAGACATGTCCATAAAAACTGTCCTCGTCGCCCTATGTCAAAAAACCAATTTTTTCATGGTAAACATTAATCGACAAAAAATAAAAGGGGGATGAGACCTTATTTTTCTGAAATGGAAAAAACATCCCCTATTATTAGGTCATATCCTTCGGATTTTGGCAATATACAGGGGATTCTTAATCCTGAAGGTGATTGCCAATTTTTTGCCTCCCCTAGTCAAAAATCTGCTCCTCAATTCCATATCTCTCCCTCTTCTAATACTCAATTTCAAAGAAATATGCCTGAAAGCTTGAGTAGAACCCTTGGTTCTCCTGAAAAAGGGAATCCGTCGCTTTATTGCCCCCCCCCCCATGGATACTATTGCTGACAAAGATCTCCCTATACCCTCTCCGACTCCCAAATCTATCAACTCCTTCAAAGCAGACTCTCATATCACCTTAATCTCGTCTTACTCTCCCTCGTCAAAAAGTGGACTGACTCAATCTCTGAAAGGTAAAGAACCTATGGTCTCGGTAATCCCTCTAAATTCCCCTATCTCATCCCTGTCAAGCTTGATTGGTAATGACTTGGACTACCTCCTTAGCAAGAAATCCCTTGAGCTCAATCCCCTAAGCATTCATAAACCGGGGAAGCCATCCTCCCCCCAAATCAGTCCAAACTCTGCAAAAAATGTCACAGTAAGAAGGAAAAATAATAGGGGTAGCAGGCACTTTAGAGGAAGGGGGGATGGTGTTGGCAGAGGAGTTCGAAATCTTTCTTTAGTTGATGTGCCTATCATTTATATGATGGAAGATCAGCCTCTTAGAGAAAGTGTGGCCACGAAGCCTTCGAAATGAACTTCATCCTATCCATGAATATAAGGGGGTTGGGGGCTGGCCAAAAATTTTTAGCCCTCAAGAATCCTTTCTTTACAAATCAACCCAAAATAATTTTGATACAAGAAACCATGCACAACACTCCTGTATCCATCTCATATTTCAAAAAAATCCTACCTACTTGGCATATGGTCGCTGTGGAAGCAAATGGTCAATCTGGAGGCCTAGCAGTGTTATGGGACCCCAAATGGATCAAAGAAAAAGCATATAAATGCTTCGTTGGTATTCTCATTTCGACATCCATTAGAGCGAAAGACTCGCCAATAAATATTTTAAGCATGTATGCTCCTTACAAAAACAGGATAAATTTCTGAGAGAAATTTTTTGCTTTAGAAATTGTTGATATTGAGTACTTGATGATTGTAGGGGATCTAAATGTTACGCTAAGCATTGATGAAATATGGGGAAGTAATCGAAAAAAATATCCCCTTGCTGACTGTATCAGATATGCGCTACTGCACAGAAATTTGGTGGACATAAATCTACACAAAATGAAGCCAACATGGGACAATGGAAGAAATTAAGAAGCATATGTAGCAAAAAGACTTGATCGGTTCATTCTACATGAAAGTATAATTGACATACTAGGTATGCCCTTTACCTCAATAGGAAATGACTATATATCAGATCACAGACCGATTTTCCTTGGATGGAGAGAAAAAGGATTTAGAAAAGGGTACCCTTTTAAATTTAACTGAATATGCTTGGAAGATTTTGATTTTAATGAAGCCATAAGTAATCAATGGAAGCAATTATCATCAAGAGAAAAAATGCATCGTTTTTTAACTTTCAAAGGAAAGATGGAGTCCATTTGGAAATTTGTAAAAGACCGGTAGTAGAAGAAAAGACAGCAAAACATAGTAGCCCTTTGGGAAATTCAGAAGGAACTGGATAGTGTCTCTGATAATTTAGCTGCTCATAGTATCCCTTTCAACATGAGATGTTGTATGAGGGAGTTGCAAAGGAGAAAGTGCAAAATCTTAGAACACGAAGAGGCATCATGGAGATTAAAAAGCAAGGAAATTTGGTTAAAGGAAGGAGACAGAAACTCAAGAACACCGCTATCTCCCATATTGTTTATCCTGGCAATGAACACCTTAAGCCTCCACATCAATAAGGAAGTAAGTGAAAATAGGTGTCATCCTCTGAGGATTTGCAGGAACATTTTCATATCGCATAATCTCTTCGTTGATGATATTCTTATTTTCGGAATGTTGTGCAGGCTCACGTGGTCATGCCTATATGAGATCCTAAAAACATTTCAAAGGACCACTGGCTTACAAATAAATGAATCAAAGTCTTCTCTTTTACATAATGATGGCAATCGAGAACTAATAAAGTGGATATCCTCTCTCTTTGGCATTGAGGCATGGTCCATCGATCATGGAATGAAATATTTGGGATTCTAGTTAAAAGCAAAGGGATACTCCAAATTGGATTGGCAGTGGATAATAGAAAGATACTACAAAAAGATTTCAATATGGGAATACAAATGCCTTTCAATGGTAGGAAGAGTCATTCTGGCTCAATTAGTCCTCACACAACTCGCGGTATATTGGGCGCATTTGTTTTTTCTTCTAGCAAGCATTATCCAGAAAATGAACAAGATAACAACAAATTTTATTTGTGGTGGCTAGGCTGAGAAAAGGAAATATCATTTGTCAAAGCTATCATCAATCTCACTATAGAAAAATCTGGGAGGATGGAGTCTGCTGGACCTAAGGAGCTTTGGAAAGGCCCTTTTAGGCAAATCCCTTTGGAGAGGGATTTTCGGGGAGAGACCATGGAGTAATACCATAAAAAAGAGGTATATGGGTGGTAAGGATCTTTCATATTGGTTCAGAATGGGAAGGATTGCATCCATTTATGAATCTGCAATATGGCTAAGCTTCCGTAAGATAGAAGGGTTATTCTTAAAGAATTTGATCTAGAGTTTCCAATCTGGCAGCAAATTCTCATTGGTCTGGATACTTTTTTGAGAGGACAAGAGGATATAATCTTGCCAAAGGCTCTCCTTAAATTTTTTCACAGGAAAGGCTATTTCACCTAGGACAAACTCATTGCAGAATGGAATTGCCCCCTCCCTATCTAGATAGGAGATGGCAAAATGGGGATTCCTGGAAATGTGGCAAAGTAATGGAAAATTGTAGAAGTTTGTCTGAAAAATTGTGGAATATATCGTTCTTTAGATGTCGATGTCCTAACATGGAAAGATATAAAAGGGGTATCCCAGGTTCGAGTAAAGGATATTTACTTAAAGCTGATAACCTCGGGAAATGCCATCCCTAGCTCTTTTTTCCTTTATCTTTCTGGAAATCAGGTTGCCTGTCCAAATCTATTTTTTTCTCTTGGCTAGTATTCCATAACAAAAATTTATCTTCTGAAAACTTAAGAAAGAGGGGCTAGTAGGGCCCGGGTCTTTGCCCCATGTGCAGAACTGAGGAAGAAACAAATTGTCACATGTTCCTCCTCTGTATGAAATTGCAGCAGTTATGGCAAGCACTGGAAATTCATTATGGTTTCCCTCATGCTTCTCACACCTCTATTCAAGAGGCTTTTATATGGTGGAGCAGGTAAAGGGAGTCTTGGAGGCCGATTTTCATCATCACTTTATGGTGCATATGGAGATGGAGAAACAACAATATTTTTAATGATTGTAAGGAACCTTTGATGGGAATCATCCAAATCATATCTTCTTTTTTTGAATCCATAGCTGAAAAGCCTCCAAAGGAGAAGCGATCAATTCCTGTCTTGGATGATCTATGTTGTGACAGTTTCCCGAGAGCATTCTTTGATGGAGTGGCACAAAATTATTCATGTGGTTGCGGAATCCACATCACCTTGGATGAAAATACTCAGTATTTTATTTCATGGAATGGAGGAAAAGGATCCAGCTGCAAAGCAGAGGCGATGGCTGTTACGAGGCTCCTCTCCTTTTGTATTTTCTTTAGCATCCAGTCTGTTTTACTTTTTGGGGATTCCAAAGTAATGGTTGATTTCGTTCGGGGGAAAATCCACATTCACAATCCTCACCTGGCGGGTTGGATGAATAGGATAGTTTTTCTTTGGGAAAGGATGGAAGGATGTTCCATACAACATGTTTACAGGTTTTAGAACAAGATGGTAGACAATTTATCAAAGGAAGGTCTAGTATCGTCTCTAGGTATATGGCATATGGAGGTAATTTCAGATGACCAGGTGTTCTCTATCACAAATTTTTCCTTAGCTAATGCTTTCTGAGTTTGTCAGGTACATTTTGTTTATGCCTCTTTTTGTCCCTGCAGTCCTCATTATGATTTTGTCTCTTGCTTTTTTGGAATTTCCATTCTACGATGCTTCCTGCATGGAGGATCTCAGTAGTCCAATGTTTGTATGTTTCAAAATATTATCTCTGCGACTTTCTATATCAAAGACATGGTTGTCAATTTACAAGATCATCAAACTTATGTGTTTTTTGGGGATTATTTCCTCTTTCTCATTTTCAGTTTGTATCGGATTGCCCACTAGTCCGGTCTCTCTTCATATACAGTTTTCCATATGGCAAATGTATTTTGATCATTATACTCCTTATATAATATATTTATGCTTTTTTGTTCCTGAAAAAAAGAATCAGATAGATTGACATAAAATTAGTATTGGTTCATTTGTGATTAGTTATCAACTTGTTTCTTGCATTGTGAGTTCTATATCCACCTCTTTTTTATTCATATTAATTTATCAACTTCAACTTTTTTTAATGTAGAGAGAGGTCTTAGACAAGGGTTTCCTCTCTCTTGCCTTCTCATCCACCTAGTAGATAAGGGCATCAAATTTCATATAAGGGAAGATTTTAATGGATTTTAATGAAAGGTGATTCCATCATTCATACCTCTTCTATATCCCACATTATTTTTTGTTGTTGACATTATTGTTTTCTGTAAATGGAATATTCAAAGAATTAAGCATTTGAGGGACCTTTCTACATCCCATAATTCCAATAATATGTGTATTAATAGGAAGAAATATTCCATGTTTTTGTGGAGTTTTTCCAATCTAGACACATTGTACTTAGCGGGTTTTATTTTTTTAATTACCATGGATATCAACTCTAGGTTCAAATATCTAGGGATTTATTTGAAGTCAAACAATTTCTAGAAGAATGTGTTTCTTTCTTTAGGTATTTGTAGAAATTGAAAGGAAAAATAATGCTTCACATCATGAACTCAAGTGGGCAAGTTGGTATTGGCTATAATAATCCTTAGAGAAATAATATTTTACTACATCTCTCTAGACCTAGTTCTAAAAGGAAACCTTGGGAAACTTTGCCAAGTATCATTCACATTTCTTTGGGAAATTTTTGAGGAAAAATACCAATTTCTCTTGCCTCTTGGAAAAATTCGGCTAACCTAAACTTGTTACGGGTTTAGGGGTTTCAAAAAAAACCAATTATTCTTACCTCTTGGAAAACGTTCACAAGAGTGCTTGGAAACTCATCCAGGGAGGTATCTTATGTGCATAGCTAACAAGTTATAAGTGTTTCATGCTTATGTCTACCATGAATTGGATTCTAGAAAAAGAGAATAAATCTAAAAATGGATCTATAATTTAGAAAGATGTTATTCTAGCCTTCATTGAAGAGATCATTGAGTTGATTGTCATAATCAATGTTTCATCCCTCCAAAAATCATCCATTGTCTTTTTAAATATGGATTCTAGATTCTAAATTAAGTAATTAGACATGAATATATCATGGGGCACAACCATTGGCTTCATAAAAGGTACAAAGAAAATTGATGGTGGAATTTTCTTTATTTGGGACTCATATATATTAGATACATAAGAAAAAATCATTTTCCATCCCATATATGATGTGGGTCAACTTATTCTATCTCCAAAACCATCTAGTGGTTATGCTAAAAAATTGCATTTGTAACTCTTTCCTAAGAGCTTAACCTTTAGCTAATACCATGGTGGGGAAATGACATAGAATACAAATACATTTTGAACTAGTTGGGAACTTGAAGAGTCTATATAATCTATTCATGCTCAATAATAATGTAGATATTCATGTTCAACAATTTCCAGAAGATAACCAATTATTCTGACCTCCTGGAAAACATTGGCAAGAGTGTTTGGAGACTCATCCATGAAGGTATCTTATGCCCATAGATAAAAAGTTATAATTGGTTATTGCTTATATGTACAATGAATTAGATTCTAGAAGAAGAGAATAACTATAAAAATGACCAAATAATTTGGAAAGACACTTTTCAATCCTTCCTCCTCATCAGTAGATGGTTGATTTGTCATATCAGTAGATGGTTGATTTGTAATATTCGGAATGTCAGCTCCGCGGCTCCATCTGGCAGATTCAAAGTCATAAATGTCAACACTCTTCATCAAACTTGTATCAGACGGACGGATTCTCCCTATGGGAAGTAGCTTCCGATTCACAGCCACGCACTGACACCATACTTGTATTCCATTAGTCTGGGGATCATCAATTGGAGGTAACCTTTCCCAGGTGCCCTTCACGGGGTCGTATATGGTTACTACAAAAACGGGATTCATATCTCTTTCATTCATATCATTTTGAATCAAGCAAAGCAAATGCTCGCTCGTCCCACATTTCTTCCTATCAGCATAGAACGTAGGGCTACGGACAATAGCCTCCCAGCTGTTGCACACAGTTTTCAGCGTATCGTGTGATGTGTAAGGTACTTTTAGCAAACACTGCCGAACGACATCCTTTGGAACACTGCCGAACGACATCCTTTTAAATAAATTAAATATTTTATTTTACCTAATATATTTTCTGTTTTATTCTCATTGTATGTCAATTTATTATCAATGTTTTATCTTTAGAATTTTTAATTTGAGGTTGTGTATTTCATTTATTGTTTATTAATTATAATATTGGGATGAAAAAATATTCATAATATAAAATGTGGATTCGAATTTTTTCAATAATAATAACAAAAAGAACTACCAGCATGAGAGCATTTTGATTGTAAAACAATCAAATTGGTGTAAGAAAGCCCTTTGATTGTGGCAAGGTTAATTGGTCCATTAGAGCCCCTTGTTTGTGGGACAAGGGACCAATCTCTCCATAACAATTTGAGTGATAAAGTATATTGAGGTGTAAGAACTCTACTTCCCTAACAATTTGAGTGATAAAATATATTCAGGTGTACCAACTCTACCTCCCTTTGGCCAAGAACCTATGAGGCTATATATATGTACAAAGAGTGGAAGGAACCAATCCCTCTATGAGAATTTGAGTGATATAGTATATTGAGGTGTATTAACTCTACCTCCCTTTGGAGCACCACCTATGAGGCTATAAATAAGTACAAAGAGTGGACAAGTTAGAAATACTTCAATATAGGTCATTGATGGGTATTAATTGTTTTAGAGCCAATTAGTTATAGTTTTCCAAATTGTCACAAAAGTAAAATAATAGAGAGGAACATAGAAATGAATGAGTATCCTTAAAGAGAAAGAAGTGTAACACCTTTCTTATGTTGTGTAGGGCAATGGAAGGGAGTGCCATGGCTTCCTCATCAATAAAGGATATGCTTATAGTGGTCTATAGTGAGTGGATCATCTAAACCATCACAAAATGAGTTGCTTGGAGTGAGATTTCCCCCCATAAGGGTGACTACTTCGAGAGCCACCCTCTCAACTCCGTGGTGTTCCAACTTGAATGAATCCCCTTGCTCATGTATCTATACAACTTCTTCTTCTAATTATCCTTTATACATATGATGATGTCATCTCACATTAGTTCTCCTAAAAAAATTTAGATGCTTCAAGCATGGTATGCCAACTACTATCTCATACATCTTATAATAGAAATGCACTTACATACTAGCACACTATACTTTCACATACATGGTACTATGATATCTTGGCTTATATAGTTCCCTTTACCTTCTCTAATATGGTTTCATGTATGATTTTCTTGCTTCCACGTGGTGTTACTGTTTCATATGTGTGCTTTAGATGTGGTGAGCATTCCATGAAATATAAACCGAGAGCTACCCTCCAAGCTATTTGGTGTTCCAACTTAAGAGGCATTAAGCACTTTATATGCAATTCATATATATCTTTTTCTCAATCCATAATAATCTGTGAAACAATTGTCTTCCTCATCAAGTGAGAAGAGTGGTTACCCCAATCAATAGTCATTTAAAGTGGCCTACCTTGCTAGGAGGAGAGCATACAAGAATCAGAGTGAAGGGTTCAATAATAAAGCCATGGGAAGTAA
>APFE031636649.1:1721-34636 GCA_000404065.3 Pinus taeda
AGAGGAGAAGTTTCTGGAAGATTCTATGATCCTCCACCTCGCAAACTGTCTCTGCCATTTGTCCATTCTCTCCCATCGCACCCTACAGAAGGGCTTTCCAGTATGCATCACACCCTTTACACTGAGTAGGTGAGATGCATCGCACCCTCTGCACTGGGCATTCTGTATGGTCCAGTTTTGACCAGTTCTTAGCAGTTGTCTGTGGAGAACCTCTGGGAGATGATGTAATTAGCTAACCTTGTTCCTTTAGGGAGTGAAGCAACACTTTTAGGGACTTATGAGCCTTTGGTTTATGGAAATTTATGATTGGGGTTGCAGTGCCCAAAAATTTCTATAACAGTGTTGTCACAATGTATCACCGTAGGGTCCGTTGGTTTTTCAAACAAGTCAGACAACAACGTGCTCAACTGGACAACTTCCCTGCATACTTCACAAGTTGTAATATATTTAGCCTCAACACTACTCAAAGAAATAGATTATTTCTTTCTACTCATCCAGGATATCATGGAGGATCCCAAACTAAGACATCCTCCAGTAGTGCTTCTACCATCCATCTCACTACCTCCCAAGTTGGAATTTGTATATCCAATCAAGTTGACATCATTCCTCTTATCATACTTTAGGCAGTAGTGGATTTCTCCTTACAAATGTCTCAATATATTCTTAGCTATTATCTAATGGTGATGGTTGGGCCCTACTTGGAACTGATTGAGAACATTCAATGCAAAATAAATGTTTGGTTGAGTATTTACCAAATACATGAGTGAGCCAATTAATTTCCTATATCTTGTCGAATCTATCGAGCTTGATTTAGAGCTTCTTGGCCTTTTCAATTTTTCGATCATAGGGGTTGTCATAGGTTTGTAATCCATCATGGAAAACCTTTTCAACATCTTAATCACATATTTTCCTTGACCTAGATAAATCCCATCGAGTCCTTTTCAAACTCCCAACACCAAATAATAGTGCATCAACCCTAGATCCTTCATATTGAATTTTTTTGGTCAGTTGCTTCTTGCAATCTTGAATAGGGCCTTCTACACCTATCATGGGAAGAGCATCCACATATAGAAGAATGATTACAGTCGCATCCTTCACAGCCTTGATATAGATATTCAAATCAAAAGAACTCTTTGAGAATCCAAATCTTTGTAAGCATGCATCCATCCTTGCATATCATGCCCTTGGTTCTTGCTTAAGGCCATACAATAACTTCTTCGACCTGCAGACATAAGTCTCTCTATATTTTACTTCAAATCCAAGGGTTGTTCTACATAGACTTCTTCATCGATAGTGTCGTTCAAGAATGTTGTCTTAACATCCATTTGACATATGTTCCATCCCATCAGTGTTACTAAAGATACCAATTAATGTATAGTTGTATACCTTATTGTAGGTGAAAATGTCTCTTCATAATCATTGCCTTCTAATTGAGAGAAACCCCTAGCCACAAATCTCACCTTATATTTATCAATACTTCCAATTGCTGCATGTTTAATCTTGTAGAGCCACTTGGAAGATACCACTAATTTGTCTTCGGGCCTAGGTATGATCTCCAAAAATCCATTTTTCGTTATTGATTGATACTCTTCTTTCATGGCATCTTTCCATTATTTGTGTTTAACAACCTCTTCAAAGGTACATGGTTCTACTTCAATTAATTTCTTCATATATGTTGTATACCCTAAATATATTTAGGGTTTCTTAATTTCCCTGAATTTTTCTTTGGTTGCACCATGTCCTTCTACATCTAGAAGAGTAGACTTCAACCAATTAGGCCTCTTTCTTCTTTCATTAGGACCTCCATCTTCATGATTTGAGTTCTCTTCCTCCCTGGTACATTCTTCTGCAAATATTGGAAGTTATTCATCATTAGAGTCCATCAGGAGGTCCTTTGATTTCTTGAATGCAATACCTTCATCAAAGATCACATCTCGTCTTGCTTTTATTTTGTGTCCTTCCTTTTTGTATATCCTATATGCCTTTGAAGTATTATAATAGCCAACAAGTATTACATTCATGCTTGTGGGATCCAAATTCTTTATCTTATCCTTTAGAATATGAATATAGATAGGACAGCCAAATATTTAGAGATGATCCACTTTTAGTTTCTTCCCAATGAATGCTTCTTCAGGAGTCATGTTGTCTAATGATCTGTGAGGACTTCAATTTTGAACATATACAATAGACTTTATTGCTTCAACCCACATAAATTTTGGAAATTCTTGATCATGTAACATGGCTCTTACATTTTCTTCAATAGATCATTCTCTCATTTAGTAACTCCATTTTGTTCAAGATTATATGGGACTATCAGATCCCTTTTAATCCCATCCTCCTTACAAAAAGCTATCAGTTCCTTTGAAGTGTATTCTCCTCCATTGGCGGACCTTAGTATCTTTATTTTTCTTTCTATAAGGTTCTCTACTTCATCTTTTAAATTATTGAAATGTGTTGAATACTTCATCCTTAGAATTTAGAAAATATATGCAAGTTCTCCTTGAGTGGTAATCAATGAATGTTACACAATATAGATGACCTCCAAGAGACTTTGTAGACATAGGACCACAAACATCATAATGAATTAAATCCAAGATTTCTTTTGATCTTGAAGCATTGCTTCCTAATGGTCTCTTAACATTTTTACCTAATGCACATCCCTTGCATACTCCTTCATGATCCTCCTTGAGTTCCGGGATTCCATTCACCATTGAATTTAGAGATGGTAAGATTTTGTAGTGAAGGTGACCAAACATCCTATGCCAAACTTCACATGGACTTACTTCAATGTGAACCAAATCTTGAGAGAGGATCTAGCAATTTGTAGAGTATTCCTTCACGAATCCCAATGATCTCTGCATTTTCGATGTTAGAGTTTTTGTCCCATAGTACAACCTTTCTATCTATAAAATCTACTACATATCCCTTATCTTCTAAACATGAATATAAAGTAGATTCTTTTGCAAACCTAGAACAATAAGATGTTGTTGAGATGAACATTTCCTCCATTCTCTAGCTCCAGCAAGGTTTATCCAATTCCTCTTACATGATAGCTATTCTTGTCACCAAGCTCTATAGAGTTAGAATATTTTCCTCTTCATAAGGTCTTTAGTTTCTTTTTATCACCTGTCATATGTCTTGATGCTCCACTATCGATTACCCAAATATTATCATATTCAAATGTGCTAATAAGCGCTAATAATAACCCATTGTCCTTTGTAGAAGTCTTGGTCATACTATTCTTGATGGATAATAGGAGGTTCCATAATGCCTTAATTCCTTGATTGAGATGACTTGTTACCATGAACACTACTTCAAATACTTCTTCAAGGATGTAATGATCTTTATCTTGCCCTTAGCCAACCATAGCTCTGATACCATGTTGAGAAATCTATAAAGCTATAGTTAGGATGATTTCTCTTAAAATTGATAATTTCTTGTGATGTATTTTTACTTTTTCTTACTTATTATCTTCTTCTCTTATTATTATGTTATTCTTAATATCAAACAACTTCCAAAACAAGAAGATCAACAATACATAGGAACATAGGATATAGGTTGCAATCCAGGGCCAAAACCTCTCCTCTTGAGAGGAAAACCCACAAGTCTCATTTCTTCTTATATATTCTTCAAATGATGAATTCCAAGACCTCTATACCAAGACTAATACCCTTCCAAGACTAATTTTGACCTCCTTTATGATGTGTTTCCTTTGTCCAAGTTAAACCCAATCAAATCTCTTTCAGCTGCACAGCCTTGACTTCTAGCTATAGAATTTCAGCCTCGAATATAGGTATAAAATTTTTAGCCCCTACAACAGTCGTTACCTCCACACGTGTGAGAAAATTTAGGCCTTACAAGGCTTCCTTTGACCTTTGGTTGACTTTCTCTTTCTTCAAGTGCTTGAGTATGACCTAATAGACCTTCCTTAGGGCTTATTTCTACAATTTTTCTAAGTTTGATCTTGCAATAGCAAAACCCTAGCATCCTTCCTTCAGACACATGAAAAGGGAGAGAGAGAAATATCCCAAACACTTGTCCTTTTTCCTTCTTCCTTCCTCGCTATCCTTCTTCTTCTTCTCCTTCACTTGAATGATGAGATAATTATCAATGTCCATAGGAGGTCAAGTTCCCTCCTATATATAGTCTTCCAAGTGGACGAAATGCCCTCATTAAGGCCGACTTCTTAGTTGCTAGGCCGACTTGATATTGGAGGGTATTTTGACACTTTTAAATAAAAAAATTATTCTTTTTACAAATTACAATGTGCTTGAAATGACTCTTTTGACTTCATGACCCTAGGACAAGCCCTAGAAGCACGCAATGGGTGCTTGACCTCTAAATACATTTATGGGCATGCCCAGGCTTGTTGAAGAGAATGATAGCAAAGTACACTTGTAACACAAATGATACAAAGGATATGATATCCGATGCCTTAGTTGGAGAATGGAATGCTAGTCACAATGGAAAACCGAGAATGTCAGTCTGGATGTTGGAACACATTGAGTGAGATATAATTAGTGATATATTGAGAGTAAAGTCCCTCACATTCGCTTCCGACCACAATGCATCTTGATTGTGCCATGTTGCGTAGGGACAACCATGTTTTGACTTATACTTCATAATTATTTTGCAAGTTATGTATGTATGAAGTATGTTTTTGATGCTATTTGTTATTTCATAATTATCATTTAGTTTATAAAATAAACGTGAAAAAATAAATTTGTTTAATAGCAATAAATATAAAAATTAATGTTTTTTTTACAGTGTTGGAACACTTATCATAACTTAGTTGTCAAACTAGCAGTGAGGACAATTATCTCTTGCTGATATCCATGAATGCAAGCTAACTCATCACCTTTATTCAAGGAGAACCACGCTACCTGGAATAACCAGTTGGTGGTCTGTAAGGGGGCATGCTTTCACTCCTGCCAATGTCTTTGGGTCTTGGGCCATTAATATATTCCCTTAAATCCAAGGAAGACTAAGCCTTAGCTAAACAAAAACCATTCTACGAGATACTCTAAACCCAAAATATACAAATTAATATTATTTGTTATTTGATAATTATTATTTCAATTTTGTATCAAATAAATTTGAAAAATAAACATAAAAATTAATTCTATTTATTATTGATAATTATTATTTAATTGTGTATAATACCAAAAATAATTTTATATATAAAAAATAAACAATATTTAATAAATCATGAAACCTCTTAATTTAAATAATTAAAAAGATTAATATTAAAAATTCCCCACATTAATAAGGAGTTAGAAAGACAAGAATATTGCAACATCAGATCTTTAATTCCTGATCACAAGATCTAAATTTCAAATAACAAAAATGATTATTTTACTACTTTCCAAAGACCATGCCTATAATGTAATTACAATCACTTCTCCATTATTAATACTGCTCCTCATGGATGTTATCCTCCATTGGGTATAACAAAAAGTATGCCTCTATGGTTTGAATTTGGTTCATCTTTACTGCAATCACTTTAAATTATTACTACATACGACTTAATGATTTCTCTTCATAATCTTTTATAAATTTTGAACTTCCACAACGTGTTATAAATTTTAAACTCCCACAATGTCTTATGTTATGATTATATTTAATTTTAATGCTCCCTTGCCCGTTTATCTCCTATTCATTATTACCAGTCACAAAGCACTTTTAGCCTTCCAATATGCACTCGGTCAAGTCAAGCATGGACCCATTTGTTAGCGTTTAATGAAGATAAGTTTGATGGTTCGTTGAAATTGTTTGTTGTTTGTTTTTAATGTGAAAAACAAAGAATCACAAACTAACTAGAATATTTGTGGATATTTTGTTTTTGTGTAGATATGAGAATTAGAAAAATCAATAAAAGTTTTTTTTATAGAAATTATAGAAGAGAATTTTTGCCCACAGGTTTCGAATCATCTAGTATATGGTTTATCATCAAGATAATAATAAGATAAAATGAAACTCAAATCATGACACACGGCTAAAATAATTGGAAAAACTGTTTATTGTAATCCTTTCATGAAAAAGTTTTCCGTACTTTTTTACAAACGCGTGAGTGAACAGTAGTGAACAATGACATTTTTTCTCCATAGGTGTACATATAAATGCTAAATAATTCTCTGGTCTGTGGAATAATGGTGTACATATAAATGCTAAATAATTCTCTGGTGTCTGGAATAAATTTTGTACGTTGCAATCTAATCACTAACTTACTAGGAGTTGTCGCTTTTCTGCAATCCAGTCAATAATGTTTATGAAAGCAAATCCTTCCTTTTCCACTCTCACTCATGAACAACTAACGTCATTCATTTATGTGGATTGGATTCCATTTAGGTAACGTGCATGACTTTGCTAGATATTGTTAGAAAAGTTAGATTATAATTATATTGGTGGGTTAGAAACGTGTTATGATTTTGTTACATATTTTTAGAAAAGTCAGATTACAATTATACTGGTGGATTCAAAACATGTAGACAAATGAAATTTCAATGTGATTTATATAGAAGAATCTCTCATAAAATCAAATTACAACTAAATTCAGATTAAAAATAATAAATATAACTTTGGTATATTATCCATACAAACATCTTTCTCACAAATTATATAACTCAAATGTTTTTTTATTTTTACAATAGAATATTGTTTCACTTTCACTTTGCTTCTCTCTGATCCATGGTTTTTAAATCTCTTTTTTTGGTTCTTAAGCACATTCGATTTGTGATATTTTTTGGTTTTTAAGATCTAAACCCATTTGTAATCTTTTTTTCATCAGCGGACAAATTTGATACCATAGTTTGAATTGATCGATTTTTTCTGTTCAGAATTTTTCGGTGAAAAGTCAGCCAGAATCTAATCTTGGATTTCCCAAAATTCTCGGCGATAATAGTTTCTTTTTTCGCTCAAAAACTTTTCGGCGAAAAAATAGGTTTCAACGAGAATTTGGATTTGAATCATAATTATTTTTATGAGAAACTTTTGGGCGAAAAAATAGGTTTCAACGAAAAAATCTTGGATTTACCAACATTCTCTGTTATAATATTTTTTTTCGATGAAAAACCATTGGGCGAAAAAAAAGGTTACACGGGACAACCTCAATCTGTCATTACATTTTGAAATAAAACTGTCAACTTCATATTCTGAATTTCACTGTTATTCATTTCCGCGGCAACTTTTAGATAAAAAAAATTAAACAGGTTTTCTATTAATGAAAAGCAACATATTTTTTATTAATGAAAAGCAAAAAAAATTAAACAGGTTTTCTATTAATGAAAAGCAACATATTTTTTATTAATGAAAAGCAATTTACGTATTTATGAGAAACATGATATATCACATGCTGGTCCATTCCAAAAAAAAAAAACTATGGATATATCACCATATTGAGAGAAAAACATATGCCTCATATCAGATTGACATCAAGTAATCTGAGATAAGGCCGAAAAGACCATACCATCTTCGTCTCTAGTACTATCATTGATCTAATCAATCGTGACCCGCGAGTCGCCAAATACATACACTGAATCTATATGAAGCCAGTTAACGCAGTACAATAAAACCCATATAGCTATAACCTGAGCCTGAGAATTTGACCCTAATCTCCCGTTCCAGCAAAATTGATAATGAAAATTCGAGGATAAAGCAATATGAACACCACAACCACAAACCATATAATGTGCAGCCCAACAAAAATGCCATCGGGATATAAAGCCAAAAGGTCTATAGCTTTAATTCTTCGAGCCTTTATATTTTGTCGGGCCCCGATAATATTCTTTATAAAAAGCACATATGTTGTTCCCAATTTTGCCAATTTCGAAAGGGAAATCTTCAAAAATAGTTGTGTTTCTACCTCGCCAAACACCCCAGAAAATGAAGAAAGGTAGAGCCTTGTCTTCCCAGAAATGTGACATCCACATCTTGAAGCATTATTCAATAGTCTAGAAGTGTGAGCATGCATTAATCCTTATGCTCTGTGAAACTCTAACCCAAATGGCAACAACGAAAGGGCACTAGATGAGTAACTGTAAAACATTTTCAATAGAACCCTAACATAAATAGCACCTATCATGACCATAAAACCCCCTCTTGCAAAAATTCTTACACGTGAGAACCTTATTCTTCCACACAAGCCATCTGAATAGTTTTATTTTTAGAGGCATATGCGAGGACCAAACTTTCCTAAACCAACATATCTTTGATTGTGCCTAAAGGAAATTAAGTAAAGTAACAATAGATCTCCTGCACTCAGATTTGACCCTAGGAAAGAATACCAATCCAACCGAGTTTATCATCGAATTGCCCAACTGAAATACCCACCAACGTTAATTGTGGAATGTATTTATCCCATATATTGGCATAATCACCATTTAATCCCATTTCCACAACACACTTCCAGGTGGGATAGAGCTGTAAATAATTTGCATCATCTTGTATTTGGTTGATATAAAAAATAACCCTACCATGAAGATGTTGTATGATCTCATTTGACAAAGTGTGATTGCCTTGCAAACCATGAATGGGATCAATGCCGAATTCAACCGTTGCACCAGAGCCTATCTCCCAGCAAATATTTCCAGTAAGCCATTGCTTAATTTTCATAAATCCCTTCCAAATATAGGATCCATGCTTTATATTCCCCACCCCAAGATTTAAGAAATCATATAAAGATATGTTTTTAAAATAATTCTCCTTAGCTCTTGCCTACCATAAACCAGAGCCAAATATGGCACGCATGAAACTTTTTGTCAGAAGAGCCCAACTGAAAATTTCAGTGGTTTTTAAACCCCATCCACCCATCTCCTTTTGCTTGGTGATTTCTTCCAATGGCATAAGATGATAGTTTTTTTCACCCTTTGCACCAAACCATAGGAAGTTTGTAATAATGGTGTTTATTCTTTTAATGATAAATCTGGGGAGCAAGTATAAATGCATCCAATAAACCAAAATATTATGAAAAATCAACTGAGCAAGAATCAATCTGCCACCAACCAATGACTATCTATGAGCCTAGGTAGACAATATGCAATCAATCTACAATCTGCAATCAATGTCATTTTCATACATTGATTAACATATAAAAGATGAAAAATGAGGTCAAACGATGTATATCAACCACATTTACTAAAGTGGTTGTGCTAGTTGACGGTTGACGTGTGTGGGGTGGATTTGTTAACCATGGTTGACAATGGTTGAAGAAGGGTGAGGAGTTTGATCATGGTTGATGAGGCTCACCAATATTGAAGATGATTGCCCAAGGCTAACTGAGTTTGGCCATGGAAAACCATTAATGTAACAATATATTAATGTTACATCAATTTAACAATGTTACATTATTGTTCACCATTATTACATTTTTAATTAATGTTACAAAAGTGGTTGCATTAATGGTTGAAGTTAGTTGACAAGGTTGACCATTGTTGGTCAAGGCAATTCATGGTTGACCTATGTTGACCATGATTGATAATGATTACCATGGTTTACAAGGGATTAAGAGGAAATATTATCTTCGACCTTGATTTACCATGATTGACCGTTGTTACATGGTTACAATTGAATGCTACATTAATGTTAACCATAGTTGATGTTACATTAATGTTACAAAAATGGTTAAATTATTGATTTAACAAGGTTGATGGGATTGACCACATTTGATGAGGTTGACCATGAATAAAGAGGGTCAACCATAGTTTGTCAAGGTAGACAATGGTTGGCCTCAGTTGAACATGGTTGACAATAATTACCATGTTAGACTTTAAGCTTCTGTGGTTGTTTTTTGGTGTAGTATGATCCAGATTATTCACAATATTATATTCATCTTGTTGATGTTTCGAACCCCAAAGGGGGTCCATCATCACGAGCAAAAAATGGTAGATGATGGACCCCCTTTAGGGTTCGAAACGTCGACATGATGAATATAATATTGTGGATAATCCAAATCACACTACACCAATAATTACCATGATTGACCTTGGTTCACCATTGGCAACAAGGATGGCCGAGGATGAAGAGTGTTGACTATGGATGAACATGGTTGTCTGATTTTGAGTATAGTCAACCATAAATATAATAATGTATTTATGTTACATTTATCTAGCAATGTAAAATAAATGTTGTTAGTTGTTACATTATCACATTAATGTTAACCATGGTAGATCATTGTTAACTATGGTTGGCAATGATTGATGTTACATTAATGTTACAAAAATGGTTGACCATTATTGACCATGGTCAACCACATTTAAAAATATGGTTGACTATAGTTTCCCATGGTAGACCATGGTCAACCATATTCATTAAAATGGTTGGAACATATTTGACATCAGTTGACTAGGGCTTTCCAAGTTGTTTATGGTGTATGATGGTTGACTATTGCTAAATACGATTGATTGTGATTGAATTTGGATGACTATGGTCAACACATGGTTGATAAGGTTGTTTAAGGTTGATCCTTATTGACTATGGATTACCATGTTTGACAATGGCTGAAGAGGATAAATCATGGTTGACAATGACTAACCATGGTTGACAAGGTTGATGAGGACTGACCATGGTTGACCAAGAATTGATGAGGATTGATCATAGGTGACCATGGTAGGTCACTGGTGAGAAGGATTGATAATGATAACTTATGGTTAACTATGGTTGACCATTAATGATCATATTAACCATGGTTTACCATTGTTGAGCTAAATGACTACAATTGAACTTCTTGTCCATGTTTGACCATGGTTAGCTTGTTCAACCATAGATAAGCTTATAAGAGCACGGATTACTATGGTCGAGTATGGTTGACTATGGTTGACCATGGTTGGAAATGTTTGCCAATAGAGGAATATGGTTGACCATGTTTAATATGCTTAATGAAGTGGTTGACCATAGATGTCCATCAAAGATCATGGTGGCCATGGTTGATTATGGTGACTATGTTTCACCATACTTTTCTATAATTTTTCCATGGATAACCATACTTTTCTATGATAGACATGTTGACAATGGTTGACCATGTTCAACCATAGAGATCTTGGTTGATCATGTTCAACCATTCTAGCCATGTCCAAATATGGTTAGCCATTAGGAGTGGGTAGAGCATGGGTTGTTCTAGGTTAACTACGGTTGAACATATATGACATGGTTGATCATGGTTGACCAACGTTGGACATGGTTGACTATGGCTAACTAAGTTGGTGTATGAGTGACAATGAGTCACAAAGTTTGAACATGTTGGCAATGTTTGACCATGTATAACTATGTTAACCATGTATTACCATGGTGAACATGGTTAACTATAGTCGAGTTGATTTAACCATCGTTGAATATGGTTGCATTTTGAGAGTTATATTAAAAATTAAATATTGAAAATGCTTAAACATTAAACACACCATAAACCTTATTAAATTCAAATATAAAACTTCATTAGTATATTTAATATTAAATTTTTGATAAAAACTTATTAAATATTAATAATAGTCAAGTTTTTTATTAATCCTTTTTAAAATTAAATCTTATTATCAAACCTTATAAACAATAATATCATATTAATAAGACCTTATTGACCTTATTAATTAACCTTAATATTGATGGTATTAATAAACCTTTTAAAGCCTTATTAATGTTAATATTATTAAACAATTTTAAAACTTTATTATGATCGAGTAAGGTTGACTATGATTTATTAATGTCAACCATGGTTGACTATAGTTGAATATGATCAACTAAAGTTGAATGAGGATGACTGTAGGTAAAGAAAGTTGAATATCTTTGAATATGGTTGAATATTTAAACATTTACTATAAATTTTAATGTAGAAATTTGATAGAAATTGCAACTACTCAAGGTTTCAAACTAAAAAATAAGAGACAATTCTACTCTACTGATATGTGGAATGGAAATCAAATTTAGAACAACATGCATAGACATGCAACAAGAAAAATTGCAAGTATAAAGTGCTTTTTAAGGGAACCCAACTGGGAAAAAACCCTTAAGCCTCTTTGCCTTAATCAATTCAATAGAGAAACTATTACAATTGCCTACTCTAGCTCTGAGCACAACCTACAAAAGAATATTTGTTCTCTCTGTTGAATTAGAAACTATGGAAAAATACTTAACTAATTATTTATTCATCTATCCTCCTATTTCCTTATGCAATTCTTGAGGAAATTAGCCCCTAAAATATAGTAATTTCCTCCAATTTTCTTACGCAATTCCCAAGGATGGATCCCCTAACCTCGTGCAACAACTATATACTTAAACTAGCATACAAATCATGTTACAATGCCTTGTCATCTCCACTTCACCTGAGGAATTTGAATTCCTTTCATGCATTAGCTATTTTGGGTTGATTAATCAATTAACTAACAAATCTCCGAGTTAGATTTTTGTCCCACTGCACAACTAACCTTCAACTAGCTCTATCAATAGTTAGAGGTCAGTTAACTAAATACAACTAAAAATAATTGAACTAGATTGCTAAAATTTAGCAATAAACACATGCATAATTGAACTCCAAGCCCCTAAATCGAATTTATTGAGCCAACTGAGTGAAAATAGCCCTGTTTCACTAGTTAATTGTCTCCGAGTTGCCCTGTTGATGTGGAATATTGATTTACTCAATTTAACTAAGGCTAAAGTCAAATTGAGCCTTTCTTGCTACATTTTTAACACTCCTTCTTAGCATGAAAGGTATTTTTCACCACCCCTATCCTGCACCTGTGGAATTCGAATTTACCTCTTGATAATGCCTTTGTCAAGATGTCATCATCTTGCTCCTCAGTTGGAACGTACTGTAGCAACATAATTCTCCTATACACACAGTCCCATGAAAAATGATATCAGATATCAATGTGCTTGGACCTGTCATGAAATACTATATTCTGAGAGAGCTTAATGCAACTTTTATCATCATAATATATCATTGTTGGATCCATCTCCTACATAAAAATACCCACATGTATTTTCCTCATTAATATGACCTCACATTTTGTTGGATTTGCAACCAGGTATTCAACCTCATCTAAGTTGAGTGCCACAAACCTCTGCTTCCTATTGTACCAAGAAATAGTTGCGGACCCAACACTGAAGATAGCACCTAAAGTGCTTTTCCTGTCTGATGGACTCCCTGCCCAATCTGCAATGGTGAAGCCTTGGAGCTTCACTCCTTTTGTCCTCTTGTACCAATTAATACTTGGTAGTGCCTTTGAGGTACTGTAACACATGCTTTATTTCCTTCCAATACGGCTTGATAGGCCTCACCATAGCTTGACTCAATTTACTGCATAACACATGTCGAGTCTTGTATTCACAAGATACATCAAAGACCCCACAAGGTGTTTGCAAATGGTATCATCAACCTCTTCACCTGAAGTGTCATTTTCCTTCCTTCAATTTATAGGTAGAGGTGTGTCCATGGGCTTACAACTCTCCATGTGAAATATTTGAAGTATTTCATAGGCATACTTCCCTTGAGACATGAACAATTCACCATCCCCTTTCCATATTTATAGCCCAAGGAAGTAATGTATTAAGCCCATGTATTTCATCTCAAATTCCCTTGTAATTTCCTCTTTACAAGAGCGGATCAGTTGCTCATCACCTGTCAATATTAAATCATCAACATATAAAACAAGAATAAGAAATTTACCATCTACCATAATGTGATAGAGGTTCACATCTACTTCACTTTTGGTGAAGCCCAATCCACTGAGATAACTGTCAATCTAAGTGTACCATGTGTAGGCAACCTGTTTGAGACCATACAATGCTCTCCTGAGTCTACATACATGTGACTCTCGATTGTATGTCTTAAATCCTTCCGGTTGCTTTATGTAAGTGTCCTCCTCAACAACACCACTGAGAAAGGAGGTCTTCGCATCCATCTGGTGGATTTTCCACCCCATATGCACAACCAATGCTAGAATGGATCTGATTGAGGAATATCTTGCAATTTGTGATAATGTTTCCTCATATTTCACTCCCTTTACCTAAGAGAATCCTTTGGCCACAAAACTAGTCTTGTACTTCTTGATGCTCCCATCAGTTGCATGCTTCACTTTGTAGATCGATCTGGAACCAAACATTGATTTCCCTTCTAGTCTTGGCACCACCTCCCATGCACTATTCTTCATGATAGATTTGTATTCTTCTACCATGGAATCAACCCAAACAAGTTAATAAACTACTTCCTCAAATGAAGAAGGATCTATCTTAATGAGCTCTGTCATGAAAGCCATGTAACCATTGGACATATCAGGCGACCTCCTCTACATGAGATGTGATGTAGGGGCTCCCACATTGTCTTCCCCCCCTCTTTGGAATATTCTGGTCAAGTGGGTGCCTCCACTCTGCCTCTTGTCTACTTTGCCGCATGTGGCTACTCCAAAACGTCGCAAAGCTCTTCTTAAGGCTCCTCCTTTGGAGCTATAATATCTTGCTCTAGTGGGATACTCATCTCTCTTTCCAAAGATAATCCCATAGCTTTCTAGTCATCGAAATTGACATCTCTCCTCACAACCATCATCCTCAATGAAGGAAAATACACGGGGTAATTTTGTGGAGTTTCAATGTATCCTACAAAAACTCCCAACTTTGTTGTAGGCTCAAGTTTCTTTCTTGAATCCTTGGAGACATGACAGTAAATTGAAGCTCCATAAATTCTTAAATGAGACACATCAAGCTTTCTCCCAGAGAAGGCTTCCTCTAGTGTGATCATGCCAAGTATTTTCTGAGGACTCTGGTCCTACAAGTGGATTGTTGTGTTGCATGCTTCTTCCCATAGATGCAATGGAAGCCCCGAATCATGCAACATGGCTCTTGCTGCTCCCACTATGCTTCTATTTTTCCTTTCGGATACCTCATTTTGTTGTGGGTTATGGGGTGTTATAAACTCTCTTTGAATACCTTCTTTGGCACAAAAATCCTTGAATGAATGTGAAACAAATTCACCTCCATTGTCACTCCTGAGAGCCTTCACCTTCTTCCTAGTCTCCTTCTCAACCAATGCCTTGAATTCAACAAATTTTGAGAAAAATTCATCCTTCTTCTGCATGAAGAAGATCCAACACTTCCTAAAGAAATCATCAATAAAAATAACATAGAACTTATGTTTTGTTGTTGAGGTTGTATAAAAGGGTCCACATGCATTAAAGTGGACTCACTCCAAGACTGCATCTACTTTGCTATCTCAGTCATGGAAAGTGGATTTGAAAATTTTCGCCAATGTGCAACCCTTACAAACATCCTGCTGGTAAAGAGAGCCTTTAGGGAGACCAATGATAATTTGATGCATGATTTTTAAGGCACCATGGTGTAGATGACCCAATATCTTGTGCCATAGTTCTCCAACATATCAACTATGCACTTTTTCTACCTTACTTCTCAATGCAGTGCAATCTCCTGATAGGTTTTTCACTTGAACCCTGATCTGCTTCACTTTCCCAATAGTTATGCGTCTCATAAAGGCTTTCCCTTTATTGAAAATAACATCATAGCCTCTATCCTCTAATACTTCTACAGATATTAGGTTCTTCTTTAGTCCGGGTACAAAAATAACATCTTTGAGGCGAAGAAGAGAGGCTTTCACCCTGTCAAATGTGACAGTACCAATTCCTGTTGCATTGTACCTCCCATCATCCCCCATTTTGATATGCATATGGAGATCCTTCTCCTATAGGCTACCAAAAATCTCCTTGCACCTTGTCATATGGAATGAAGCACATAAATCAAGGTACCACACACTCCAAATTTCTAGGTCTAAAATGGGCCACCTAAGAAAAATGTACAACCAAAATAAACTTTATAAGAACCAATAGGATTCAAGATGATGATGTCAACCATGAGGGATGATTCACCATTTTCGGAGTAAGAAAGTGAAAATATTAAAAAACAATAAAATAATAAAACTACTTTTTCAACTCGTATTTTCAACTTATCTCCCTAAAGTTTTACTCAAATTTTGAGCAGAAGTACTCATTGGATGCAAATTTAATTCCTCATCTAAGGAGTACCCATGCTGCATACTTTTGATGCACCCTACTACACAAAAAATGAGAAATACATGAAAAAAGGTGATTGCATTATGAAAATCAAACATGGGATTAGCTAAAATTAGATTGGCTTGAAATCCCATCTATGAGAGCCTTTGAGTCTCCATAAATGAAAATGTGATCCAACTATGCCCACTTAGAAAACCAATGAGCCCCAAAGTGCCAGAATTTCTACTTTGGTGTTGGTACCAAGTCCCATGTTCCAGGAAAGTTTATAACGAGATTTTGAGCAAATCGTGAGCCACACACTACAACCAAAAATTAGTCCTTGAGAGGCACCATCAAACAAACCTACTAGAAAATGAATCTGTGTATGTCTTTTTCTAGCACCAAGCCCTTTAAAAATATGATGAAGACCACCCTATGAATTTGTCCATGCTAGGATAAGGGAACATATTCTGCGTACATTTACAAGTGTCCCCTCGAAAATACATGAGTTTGTCGCATGCTAGAGTTCCCAAAAAACATATCAGGGGACTGACTTATAAATCCCATAGTCGGATACCCACCATTTGAAACATCATTCCAGTGTGGTGAACTATCGAAGAGGAGGATGATTTAACACCTGTAGAACATGTGTCCATACCTGCAATGATAATGAGCACTGCAAAAAAAGATGTAGGGTTCCTTCCAAATATTTTCTACAAAATGGGCACCATCCAAGTCCTTGATAACCCCTTTTGAACAAATTGTCCCAAGTAAGGATCTTATTATGGTAGGCTAACTAGACATATAAGATGATCTTCAAGGGTACTTTCCATTTCCAAATTTTCTGAAACCAAGAAGTGTTAGAAAATGAGTAGTGAGTAAATAATATATACTTGTGGGCCTCTAATACCACCACAGAGCCATGTTGTTGCGTCGAGAGGCGCATTCTATAGCATAGTATGACCTCGATGTGTATGTATGTCTGCGTTGAAAGTTAAATTTTAGCTAATGCCGGCCAACATAAACATAAAAAATTAGAAATCTAAATAATGTTTATGTTCATCTCTCCAATAAATAATAATGCAAATAGAAAAAATTAATGTTGGCTTGAAAGAAAAATGAAAATAACCATATAGATAAAAAAAAAAAAAAAAAAAAAAAAAAATCAATAGAATTATCTCAAGCCTTTAAATAAAAAAAATTACAATACAATTATCTCATGCGTTCAATAGATATTTTACCACATAAGTTGAATTTGAATGGATCATAAATTTACCTTTAACAAAAAAACTTACCACACTAAAATTCCAAATTAGGTAAAATTTTAAGCATCTTTACTCTTTATTAAAACCACTACCATTTCTTAAATCAAAGTAAAAAGGTTAATTCAACACAAAGAATCCAAAATCTTGCTCTAAAATCTTTTAATATTTCTTTAAATTAATTATTTGTAAAATGAATCTTTAAAAGGAAAACCATATCATATGGATATACTAAAATATTTATACACATAAATATTTCCACGTGAAAGTTGGAATATTTTAAAATATTCATTTGATGTAGTTTTATTATAAATTTTGTTATCATGCGAGGTAAAAAACATCATTAAATCTAATATTAATATTAATATATTATAATATATATTAACTTAATAACTTTAATTAATCAACATACTAACTATAAAAATAATAAATTTTTATATTTTAAATCTATATCAATATATATGAGAGGGAAGAACAAAGACATAGAGTGAGAGAGGTGGAGAGAAAGGGGGAGTGAGAGAAAGGAAGAGAGAGTGAGGGATAGAGAAATGGATTTGGAAGGAGAGAAAGGGAGGGAAGAAGAAAGACAGAGAGAGAGAGAAAATTGGAGAGGGAGAGGGAGTCACTAGGAGGAGATGGAGAGAGTGTGTTTATACTTGGGCATGAGATAGAGAGACGAAGAAGGGATATAGAATACAAAAGAGAGAGAGAAAATTGGAGAGAGAGAGGGAGTCACGAGGAAGAGATGGAGAGAGTGTGTTTATACTTGGGCATGAGATAGAGAGACGAAGAAGGGATATAGAATACAAAAGAGAGGCGGAGGGAGATAGAGATATAGATGGAAGGTGAAAAGAGGGAAGAAGTGAGAGATAGAGAGAGAGATAGAAAGATAAATATGGAGAGAGAGAGAGCATGGGAGATAGAGATATAGATGGAAGGTGAAAAGAGGGAAGAAGTGAGAGATAGAGAGAGGGATAGAAAGATAAATATGGAGAGAGAGAGCATGTGTGTTTGGGTGGGGCTAAGATAGAGAGACAAAGAAGGAGAGATAGAGAGAGATATAGATATAGATGGAGGGGGGAGAGAGGGAAGAAGATTTCTTGCACTAGATGTATTGATTTTAGTTTAGATGGTGATTTCTAATCCTATTTGATTGTTTTCACTAAAGGAGATAAACTAATTAAAGGAGAGAAGATGAAAGAAGATAAAAGAACTATTGAACGCATGAGATAATTCTATTGTAATTGTTTTTTATCTGTATGGTTATTTTCATTTTTGTTTCGGGGAGACATTAATTTTTTCTATTTACATTATTATTATTTATTGGAGAGACGAACATAAACATTATCTAGATTTCTAATTTTTTTATTTTTATGTTGGTGGACATAAGTTAAAATTTAACTTTGAGTATGGATAAACTGACACATCATCAAAGCCATACTAAACTTGGGCTTTAAAATGAGCACAATTAATATTTTTTTAAGCTAAGTTGAATTTATTATTATTAATGTTTTTTTTAACCACTCTAAATTCAAGTAAGGTTAATCTCCATGGAACAATGATCTACATCAATAACATATTGTCATTAAACTAAATTTATATTAATTACAAATTCACACATAATCCATGTCAGTGAATTTATGTTAATTACAAATTCACACATCCGGATATGGAGTATGAACAAAATCATGGCTTTTAAATATATAGAATTTAATCCTCAAAAATGACAAATGACGGTTGACAACTGACATATGAGTGGTAGGGAAAAAGTTGGGTTTTGCTTTCATACTCAGTCCAGTCCAAGCAGGAAAGAGACCACTACTAGCAAGCTATTGATTGGATTGCAACGTACAAAATTATTCCACAGGCAAGTGAATTATTTGGAATGTGTAGACAAATGAAGAAAAAATCGCAATGTCCTTATTCGCTGCTGTTCACTGACATGTTTGTAATGAATTTATAGCAACACTTTCCATGAAGGAGGATTGACGCAATTCTCCATTTTTCATATCTACAACAAATCAGAATATATACAAATATTCTATCGAGTATGTGGCTCTACGTTTTCCATATTAAAAACAAACAACATACCATTTCAACCAACCATCAAACTTATCTTCATTGACTGCATATTGGAAGGCTAAGAGTGCTTTGTGATTGGTAGTAATGAATCAGAGATGAAACGGTCAAGGAGAGCTTCAAGAGCATTAAACTAGATCCTGAGTGATCACTCAGAAGATCCAGAACAGGTAGAAAACCTAGTTTAGAATGAGTCTCAATTTTAAATATGATTTTTGTTTGTTAAACACATTAAATTTTCAAACAACAATTAAACATAACATACCAGAAGACATAACACAACATACTGTGGAAGTTTAAAATTTATAACACAAATTTAATGTAATTGTAGTAAAGATGAACCTAATTCATACCATGAGAGGCACACTTCATTTTATACCCAGTGGAGGATAATATCAATTAAATAATCATTTTTGTAATTTGAAATTTTGACATTGAACTTAAAGAGGTTACTGTTAAGGCTGGCATATTTTTGTTTTCCTTTTTTATATTAATGATGAAATGAAATTTTTAGTATATTTTTTATTTTTGCTTTTTAAATCTAAATATTAATTATTATTAAATATGCTGTTTTAACGTGTATTTAGTAAAAAAAAATAAAATAAATAAATAATATATGAATTATAGAAATGGATGATGGATGTATACCTAAATTACAAAAAAAAATTATAATATCATGAATTATGAAATGGATCATGGGTGTATACCTCAATTACAAAAAGGATTGTGAATGTGTTATTAGTCATGCCTTGGGGATAGAACTCAAAACAGGTTTTGCCTCTGCACGATGACAAACTCATAGGTCGGAGGCGGCTGTGAAGGACTTTCACTAATTATATCTCAGTCAAAGTCTTCCAACTCCTTGACCTGGGTTGCCTATCCTTCATTTGTCACCATGAAGAGGGAGACAACTTTGTTGCCTATCCTTCATTTGTCACCATGAAGAGGGAGACAACTTTGTTGCCTATCCTTTATTTGTCACCATAAAGAGGGAGACAACTTACTAACCTATCCACTAGTGTCAACTCAGTCAGTTCGCAGAACTATCTGAGCAAAAAGAGTTTGAAAATCTATAGCGCCTTTGATTGACAATACACAGGTTACCCAACAAAACAAGAAAAATCTTGGTGGATACGTGGCTATTGAATGAAGCTGATTTATTCACAATGAAAATAATTCAATACTTTATTCGTCATCATAACTAGATAATAAAGTTGTATAATTATTTAAAATTTTATTAAAATTAAAAACAAATAAATATGTGAAAATATAATTATGTAAAATATGTGACATGCATGTTTTTAGTTTTTTTTTTTAATTTTAAAACCATTAAAAAAATATTTGAATAAAATGATCTAATCTACTTTTATTTATTATTTTTATTAAAAATATTTATGAATGTCATAATTTCTTTTTTAATGTGAAAAAATCAAAATTGCTTTTAATAATTTTGAAGACATATTTTCCCTTGAAATTATTCAAATTTATCTTATTTCATTAATTATTAAGAATATGAAAATTAATCATGGTCAATTATGGTCGAACATTGCACTATGACAAAGATTGTTTCGATATGAAAATAAATCATGGTCAATGATGGTCCAACGTCACGTTATGACAAGGAAAGTCTCAATACAAAAATCAGCCATGGTCAACCATGTTTATTTGAGGGTTTATAATATTTATCTTAGGGTTTATATACCTTGGGTTTATAATATTAATCCCTTGGGTTTAATATTATTCCCTTGGGTTCATAATCCCTTGGGATTTTAGTATTATTCCCTTGGGTTTATGATGAAATGAGAAATTGCCCTACGGTAATATCCCTTTCATTTCTAAAATATCGATCATGGACCTATGGGTTATGAGCCCACATTTCTATCGGAAGCGTTAATTGGCACTTTCTCCTTAAAAATCGGGACAACAATAGTCAATGCAAATACAGAGAAACACATGGAAACCCGACCATGAACACCTAAGGTCGGATCTTAAATAGAATAAACCCATATCTATAAGCTCCTTGGATCTGCTCTTTCCAAGACTTTCCACTGTTCTTCAATCTCCGTCATTGATCAGTTTCATGATCCAACGGTCAACGCTTCATTGCATTCTCGGCTCATTACACATCGCAGTTTTCACAATCCGCCAACACTTGATTCCTACGAAATGCGAGAGTTAACCTCTGTCGTTTGATCAACCCTTTGATCTAACAGTCCATAGTCCTTCGCAACAACGTAAATTTGGGTTTATCACAGACCCAAACTCTTTTACCGTATGTGATTTGCGATTAAATCTTCGTTGTCGATCTGGTTCTTGATCCAACGATTGATATCTTTCCCCAATCAACTAACTTGCTCAGTGATCCTACGTCGTAGATCAAACTCCATGTGATCCAATGGTCTAGAATGATATTGGGTGGATCACTTACGTGATGTTTAACACCTTCACGGACCCGATGAAAATTATCATTCCCTGATCTATAAATGTTCGGGTCCGATTATTTCCACGTGCCTATTTCCTTTGGATGGGGCCGATGGGAATATTAAACTGTGATTTAATCGATATCGGGTCTATTTTTTTAATTAACCAACATGCATCTTCTAACCCAATATCCGTCGGTTTAACTCATCTATAGATCTGACGATCCAGATTAGTTCTCGTCTTTGCCTCGACTTCCACCATTGATCGTCAATACTAACCATTGATCTATAAGGTCTGACGACTCCTATGCATTACTTCATTTATTCCTTCTTTGGCTCAATCTCATTTGCTATTGATGGAATCTGCATTAAAACACAGTTCCTCTGCCATACTATGTTTTCACATGCGACGCCCATATAACAATAAATCGATTAACATTTGATTGCCATCAATCCTTCAGTGATCGATGGTTGATCAACAAACCTATAAATATAATTCATCTCTTTCGACACATAAACAATATACAACCACACAAATTCCACATAACACACATATCTTATATTACATAGAGTTAGATTACATTTTAAGGCATTTCAACCTTAGGCACACTTTCCCCTCTCGATTACATTGAATCCACACTATTTACACAAATATCTATCAGTCGCTCTATCTCTCTCTCATCATCTTACACGGACTCTCTTATATAAGAAGTTACAAAAGGGAGGGATCATTTACGATACATGAATTTCTCCCACAATCGCTCAACAAACCCCTAATCTCTCTATATGCATATATGACATATTAGATTACAATAAATAAGTCTTCTAGAGACTTTACCATTCCATCATCTTAGCCTTGTTTTAACAGAATTTGCCTCTTGATTTGCACATTTGTAAAAGTCTCCTCCTTCTCAGCTTTGGATTCCTCTTTTAGTGAAGAGTGCTCAGATGCTCCTACATCAGACTCCCGAGGCACAAAAATTTATGACCTCCTGGTCGTGTGCTTCTCCTTAATCCCATAGCAATTCTACCCACTTCCTTAGTGGAACTGTCTTCATGATCTTCTATGAGATGCAACCAAATCTTTGCAGTAACAATCTTCTCTGCTACATGATACCTCACCAACCTTTCTCCTCTGAGCTTAGTCTTTTGGCATCCTTTTGGTTCTCTCCTCTGGAACCAATTGAGCACTCCTTGCTCTAGGTTGTTGCAAGTCTTCTCACCTTCTGCTGCCACTATCTATACACCAGTAAAGACCATAAAGTTGTCAAACTTTAACACAACTGTACCTCCTTCTCTTTCTGCTTGCACTCCTTCTTCTACAAGAAATCTCTTTTACGCACGAAATCCTTTCCTTGCTCTGATACCACTTGATGAAAGGAGAAATTGCCCTAAGGAAATATCCATTTCATTTCTAAAATATCGATCATGGACCTGTGGGTTATGGGCCCACGTTTCTATCGAAATCGTTAATTGGTGCTTTTTCCTTAAAAACTGGGACAACAACAGTCAGCGCAAATACACAGAAACACATGGAAACCCAACCATGAATGCCTAAGGCTGGATCTCAAATAGAATAAAACCGTATCTATAAACTCCTTGGATCCACTCTTTCCAAGACTTTCTGTTGTTCTTGAATCTCCGTCGCTAATTAGCTTCACTATCCAATGGTCGACACTTCATCGCATTCTCAGCTCATCACACATCGCAGTTTCCACAATCTGCTAACACTTGATTCCTGCGAAATGGGAGCGTTAACCTCTGTGGTTCGATCAACCCTTTGATCTAACAGTCCATAGTCCTTCACAAAATCACAAATATGGGTTTATCATAGACCCAAACTCTTTTACTGAATGCGATTTGCGATTAAATATCCGTCGTCGATCTGGTTCTTGATCTGATGAATGATATCTTTCCCCGATCAACTGACTTGCTCAGTGGTCCTACACCATAGATCAAACTCCATTTGATCTAATAGTCCACAATGATATCGAGTGGATCACTTACGCGACGTTTAACGCCTTCACAGACCCGATGAGAATTATCATTCCCCGATCTATAAATGTTCGAGTCTAGCTATTTCCACGTGCCTATTGTCTTTGGATGGAGCCGATGGGAATATGAAACTATGATTTAATGAATATCGAGTCTGATTTTTGAATTAACTAGTGTGGATCTTCTAATCCGATATCCGTTGATTTCACTCATCTGTAGATCTGATGATCTATATCAGTTATCATCTTCGCCTCGACTTCCACCATTGATTGCAAATACTAACCATCAATCTATAAGATCTGATGGCTCCTGTGCATTACTCCGTCTATTACTTCTTTGACTCAATCTCGTTCGTTATTGATGGAATTTGCGTTAAAAAATAGTTCCTTTGCCATACTCTGTTTTCACACACGACACCCTTATAACAATAAATTGATTAACATTTGATCAACATCGATCCTTCAGTGACCGATGGTCGATCAGTATACCTATAAATAGGATTCAACTCTTTCGACACATAAACAATATACAACCACACAAATTCGACATAACACACATATTTCATATTATACACATAGTTAGATTACATTATAAGGCATTTCACCCTTAGTCACACTTTCACCTCTCGATTACATTGAATCCAAACTATTTACACAAATCTCTATATGTCGATCTATCTCTCTCTCATCACCTTACACAGACTCTCTTATATAAGAAGTTACAAAAGGGAGGGATCGTTTACGATCCATGAATTTCTCCCACAATTGCTCAACAAACCCCTAATCTCTCTATATGCATACATGGCAGATTAAATTACAGTAAATAAGTCTTCTAGAGACTTTATCCATTCCATCATTTTAGCCCTGTTTTAACAGAATTTGCCCCTTAGTTTGCACGTTTGTCCATGTCTCCTCCTTCTCAGCTTTGGATTCCTCTTTTAGTGAAGAGTGCTTGGATGCTCCTGCATCAGTTTATTTTTCCCTTGGGTTTATAATATCAATCCCTTGGGTTTTTTAATCTAAGGGTTTAACCATGGTTGAGAACAATCCAACTTCACATTGTGTCAAAGATTGTCTCAATATGAAAATCAAACATGGTCAACCATGTTTATTTAAGGTTTATAATATTTATCTTAAGGTTTATATACCTCGGGTTTATATTATTCCCTTGGGTTTATAATACCTTGGGTTTTTAGTATTAATCCCTTGGGTTTATAATATCAACCATGATCAATGATGGTCAACCATGGTCAATCATGGCCAATGATGGTCAACCATGGTCAATCTTGTTTTATTAAATCAATCATGGTCAACCATTTTCGATCATGGGCCTCCAGGGTCCAATGTCGCATTATGACAAAGAGTGTTGCAAAATGAAAATCAACCATGGTCAACCATGGTCTGATGTCAGATTATGATAGATTGTCTCAATATGAAAATCAATCATGGTCAAAATGGTCCAATGTATTGTGACAAGGATTGTCTCAATATGAAAATCAATTGTGGTCAACCATGGTCAACCATGTTTATTTTAGGGTTTATAATATTTATCTTACGGTTTATATAACTTGGGTTTATAACATTAATCCCTTGGGTTTAATATTATTCCCTTGGGTTGAGAATTTCTTATTTTTTATTAATCCCTTAGGTTTATTATTCTCTTGGATTTATAATATCAATCCCTTGGGTTTATTAACCTAAGGGTTCAACCATGGTCGAGCATGGTCCAACGTCGCATTGTAACAAATATTGTTTCAACATGAAAATCAACCATGGTCAACCTTTTTAATAAAGGGTTTATAGTATTTATCTTAGGGTTTATATACCTTATGTTTATATTATTCCCTTGGGTTTATAATCCTTTGGATTTTTAGTATTAATCCCTCGGGTTTATAATATCAATCATGGTCAACCATGGTCACCCATGGTTAACCATGGTCAACCGTGTTTTATAAAATCAATCATGGTCAAGCATGGTCCAACATTGTATTATGACAATGATTATCTCAATATGAAAATCAACCATGGTCAACCATGGTCCAATGTAGCATTGCGACAAAGATTGTCTCGAAATGAAAATCAACCATTGCTAACCATGGTCCAAAATCACATTGTGACAAGGATTGTCTCAATATGAAAGTAAACCATGGTCAACCATGTTTATTTTAGGGTTTATAATATTTATCTTAGGGTTTATAATATTAATCTATTCGGTTTAATATTATTCCCTTGGGATCATAATCCTTTGGGGTTTTAGCAGTAATCCCTTGGGTTTATTATTCCCATGGTTTAAAATATCAATCCCTTGGACTTATTAATCTAAGGGTTCATATTCCTAGGGCATAATATTATTCATAGGGTTTATAATAGTAACATTAGGGTTTAAATAAATCCTTTGGGTTTATAATCTTGGTCAGCCATGGTTAACCATGCTCCAACGTCACATTGTGACAAATATTGTCTCAATATGAAAATCAACCATGCTCAACCATTGCCAACCATTGTCGACCATGGTCAATCATGGTCAACCATGGTCCAATGTCACATTGTAATAGAGATTGTCTCAATATGAAAATAAACCATGGTCAAGCATGGTTCAATGTTATATTGTGACAAACATTGTCTCAATTTGAAAATGAATCATGGTAAACCATGGTCCAATGTAGCATTGTGACAAAGATTGTCTAAATATGAAAATAAAACATAGTCAACCATGTTTATTTTAACATTTATAATATTTATCATAGGGTTTATATACCTTGGTTTATAATACTTATCTTAGGGTTTATCATAGGATTTTCTCATTATGAAAATCAAACATGGTCAAGCATGCTCAATCAGGGTCAATCATGGTCAACATTGGTCAAACATGGTTAACTGTGATAAACTATGGTGAATCATGATTAACCATGGTAAAAAAAAGTCCAACTTCACATTGTGACAAATATTGTCTCAATATAAAAATCGACCATGGTCATGCATGGTTAACCACGGTTCAACATCGCATTGTGACAATTAGATTAAAAAAATGATCCAGGTGGATGTTGGTAGCCACCCAACTATGTCATTTGGACCCCCACAACTATTTCTTTCAGTTTTTCAGTTTCCTTAATTATAGCACAGTTTACTATTTTTAGCAGTTTTTTGGGTCCTAAACTTCCAGAGTTGTTTTGAGGCCCTAAACGATGTTTTTTGGGAAATCTACTGCCAGCAAATTTTCTATCAAAAAATCGGCTTCTCCGTCGTAGTCCTCGGAGAGATCTTTCCAACGGGCTATCATGCGCGTCAAACGAAGATAATATGACCAATTCGCGACCCCGGGAAGTTGGTTGTCCAACTCACCCCAAAACGGGGCCCACAATTTGGCGTTTCATCTTCTAGGGTTAGGTTTTGGGATGTGAAGGGTTTCCATTGTTTCTCAATAATAAATAGGCCTTCGAGCCTCATTATAACACAGTTCAAAACAGTTCAGAGACATGTAGCGACCACATCTCTTCTCAGAGATAAGCTACCATCGCCCTAGCTGGTTTATTTCCATTTCTGGTTGTAAGCATATTTCAGTATTTTCCATTAATGAAATGAAGTATTATTTCCACTGCATCTTTGTGTATAGGGTTATCTCTGTATTTTTTTGCATTCCTATTTAAGTTTGGATCAGTGGTATTAGAGCAGTTTGCTTTTTCTTTGTTTTTCATTGCATGTCCCCAACGAGGTCGGGATATAAGGAGTTAGGGCTTGAATTGGTCAAACCTTTGCAAGACCAGCCTTGCAAATCCCGATGGCCTCCCATGGAGGATGAGAAGAAAGACGAGGGGGTAGGAGATCCTATCAAAATCTTGATCAAAGAAGCACTTGAGCAGCAAAGGAACATGATGATGGATAACTTTGCGTAGATCCTTCAGCGGCTACCCAGAGGCGACGCATCGGCTTCCAATAGATACTCTGGAAATGCTACACCGTTTAAGGTACAATTTAATTTTGAAATCCCCATCTTCGAGGGTCAAATAGACGCAGATGCTGTAGATAAATGGTTAAATTTGCTAGATGGGTATTTTTCGGTTCATGAATTTTCAAGTCGGGAAAAGATTTTTTTCGCTCTTCTCAAAGCAGCCCCCACATCAAGGACTGGTGGGAAACTTACTGTGAGCAGAAGGATGAAAGTACAGGCTCACTATTTTTAGCCGCACCCACTTGGAATGACTTTCGGGATGCCGTCAAGGAGCAGTACTACCCTGTCAAAAGCTATGAGGACAAATACATCAAACGGACGACACTGCAGCAGGGATGAGACCAAGATGTGTTAGAGTTCACAAACATTTTTCATACCCTTCACACACAGTTGGGTATCAAGGACTCTGAGCTGCATCTAGTACTCAAATACCGTGGCTGCCTACACAGATACATTTAGGAAGAGATGGAGTTCTTGAACATCTCCTCACTCAGCACAACATACCGATACGCTGTCAAAATTGAGCAAAAGTTCAAACAGAAGAAGCGAGACTTTGGATCTGCAAATCTGAAGCCCAAAGGACAAAGCCAAGGCAGGGTGACCCAAGAAAACTCGTCGAAGCCGCAAGAAAATAACAACACCACGAAGCCGAAGAAGGACACAGGAACGTGGTGTGAGTTCCATAAGAGTCCCACTCATAACACAAGTGAGTGTCGGACCAAGCAGTCGCTGGTGGCTGAGTTGAAGGCTTCCAAATCAGATGCATGTTCCGACCTTGAGCCAGAACCCAACAAGGGGAATGGAAAAGCGAAGCAGATCATTGATGCGGAGCCCAGCGCCACTGTTGCCACCACCAAGATCCAGAAGAATGAGCTTGAAGACCCAGAGGAGGGGGAGCGCCTTTTCCACTCACAAATGTGGGTGAAGGGTTCAACACTGCAATTCATTTTTGATAGTGGGAGCCAAAAGAACCTCGTTTCAGCAGAGGTCGTGAAGCGGTTGGGCCTACCAACTACACCACACCTGCAACCATACAGTATCGGATGGCTTCATGAAGGACGAGATCTCAAAGTTCGCCAGCAGTGCCACCTTCCCTATAGCATCAAGCCCTTCACAGACGAGGTATTGTGTGATGTTACACCTATAGATGTTTGTGATGTACTATTAGGCCAACCATAATTGTGGAAGTGACATGTTGTGTATGAGTCAAGACCTCGTGTTGTCATTATTTCTTTGGATAATTCATTATATAGGATACAGGAGGTAGCCCCACCTACCGCCACCTCTTTGATCTATGCTAAGAAAGGCAGCAAGCTCATCTCCCAGACTAGGAAATTTATTTCTTGTTTGGTTCACTCCTAAAGTAAAGGGAAGATCATTGCTACATCCATGACCCCCACAAAGGGTTCCTCCATGCAGCAGTAGCAACAAAGGGATACGGTCATGACAGAACATAAGAACAACTTCTCCTCACCCACAGGCGTACCACACAAGTTTCAGGTGGGCGACAAAGTTTAGTTACATCTACAGAGAGAACGTCTTACCAGAACCCATCAGAAACTCAGACCACTCCGACATGGTCCTTACACTAGTACCAAGGCTATGGGAAAAAATGCTTGGAAGCACAGCATTCCTCCATTCCTTCACTTGCACCAAGTGCTCAATTTGGACCATCGTCGACCATGCTTCCCACCATTTCTGGACACATCAGAGATTGCAGAACAGCTCACTAGAGACCCAACTCAGCAGAAGCTTCCTCATCTTAGGGAGGAACTCAACGCAATGGAGACCATTTCTTCCTAAGGGGGAGGAATGATCCAAGTGGATGTTGGTGGCCACCCATCTATGCCATTTGGACCCCCACAACTGTTTCTTTTAGTTTTTCAGTTTCCTTAATTATAGCACAGTTTACTATTTTTAGCAGTTTTTCGGGTCCTAAACTTCTGGAGCCGTTCTGAGGCCCTAAACAACGTTTTTTGGGAAATCTACTACCAACAAATTTTATATAAAAAAATCATCTTTTCCATCGTATTCCTCGGAGAGATCTTTCCAACAGGCTATCATGCGTGTCAAACGGAGATAATATGACCAATTCGTGACCCCAGGAAGTTGGTTGTCCAACTCACCCCAAAACGGGGCCCACAATTTGGCGTTTCATCTTCTAGGGTTAGGTTTTGGTATGTGAAGGGTTTTCCATTGTTTCTCAATAATAAATAGGCCCTCGAGCCTCATTGTAACACAATTCAGAACAGTTCAGAGGCATGTAGCAACCACATCTCTTCTCAGAGATGGCTACCATCGCCCTAGCTAGTTTATTTCCATTTTTGGTTGTAAGCATATTTCAGTATTTTCCATTAATGAAATGAAGTATTATTTCCGTTGCATCTTTGTGCATAGGGTTATCTCTGTATTTTGTTGTGTTCCTGTTTAAGTTCGTATCAAAAAACCTCAAAGGATTGATATTATAAACCCAAGACACTAATAAACCCAAGGAATAAATACTAAAAACCCATGGGAATAATATTAAACCTAAAGGATTAATAGTGTAAACCCAAGGTATTAATATTATAAACCCAAGGTCAATCATGAAAATCAACCATGGTTAATAATCATGGTCACATTATGACAAAGAATGTCTCTTAGTCCGATGTCACATTGTGAAAACCATGGTCATCAATGGTCAACCATGGTCCAACATCACATTGTGACAAAGATTGTCTCAATATGAAAATCGACCATGGTCAACCATGGTCCAATGTCGCATTGTGACAAAGGCTTCCTCAATATGAAAATCAATCTTGGTCAATCAAGGTCCAATGTCTTATTGTGACAAAGATTGTGTCAATATGAAAATAAATCATGGCCAACCTTCTTTATTTTAGGGTTTATTGTAGAAATTTTGAATAATAAACACATATTCAATGGAGATTATCCTTATCATGTACTATTGCGGAATACATACACAATACATAAGCTCCTCTATGTTGATCATCAATATAGCAGCATCAATAACAATAAAACATCAAGAGCATGCACACATTAACACAGTATGTAACCCGGGGAAAGCTTACAGCTGAAAACCCCACACTATCTGTATATTAATGATTGAGAACATGTAACATTACAATAGTCAATACTTCTCACAAGTATCCAACACTATCTCCACCTGTTACACACAATATAGCTCATATCTGATCTCCAAATCTATTCCACTTCTTGCCTGCCTCCACTGCTCAATACCTGCTCAAGAATGGATGAGAATGGTTTAATCAAACTCATATTTACCTTAAAAGAATCACTCACACTGGGAATCACATGAGTAGAGGCTATAATCACTTGCTATTGGCTAATTCTCATTGACATAACTCAATCCCATTGATTGTGCAAATCTTCATGCACAACTATAGTCACAATTGATAGCAATATGATCCTCTAACACTTGTCCCTGCTGAACTGAACATGCACTAACATGAAACTGAGTTAAATGATGTATTCTTTAGTTGCATTATGAGTTAATAATTATTTTAACAACTCATCATTAGTCTATTTGCAGTTAGACTAATTACAACTAGTTTAACCAAGTCAAATTGAAACAACTCATCAACTCACAATCAACTCCACCAAACTCAACTGATTGAGTTCTAACTGAAGTCATGCATGCAACAACTCAATTGACCCACAAAGAAAACACATTTCCTTCTGACAGTTGCATGTGCCACATCTGTAGCTCAAATTGAAGTGCTTCAAGAGAATAAGATAAAGTTTATAGTCTAAATATTATTATAAGCTAATAATATTTGACTTCTCTATAATTAGACTTGACAGTGTCACCATTGTTGTCTAAAAATAGAAGTCCATCTATTTTTGCAACTTGACCAATCATCCACAAACAACATCCTGCAACTCATAGACATGATCCATATGTCTAAAAATAGACTTTACGCCATAATTTGCCTCCGGGCCCACTTAGTGAAGGCAACTCTTTTCACTAAGCTCCATCATCTTGTTGCAATCTCAAAGCTCCCTCTCGACAAGATATGGATTATCAGCAACCCCTATCCTGCCTCGATGGTATTTGAATTTGCTCCTGGTGAGAGCTTTCATCAGAATATTAGCATCATGATCCTCCATTGGAATGTATGAAAGTAACATGATCCTCTGCTGCACACAATCTCTGATATGATGGTACCTGATATCAATGTGTTTAGATATATCATGAAATACAGGATTAGCCGAGAGTTTAATGCAACTCTGGTTATCACAGTAAATCACAATAGGATCCAAATGAGAACTGAACAAACCAACCAGAATCTTCCTCGTCCATATAGCCTCGCATGCAGCCAAACTTGTTGCCATATACTTGGCCTCTGCTGAATTGAGTGCCACGGGTCTTTGCTTCCTGCTGTACCAAGAAACTACTATCGATCCAATACTGAAGACCCCTCCTTATGTGCTCTTTCTGTCCGTTGGGCTCCCTGCCCAATCTACATCCCCTTGTCTGTACCAAGATCCATATCTCGATGTGCCTCTCAAATAACGCAATACATGCTTGCCCACCTTCTAGAAGAGCTTGGTAGGCTTAACCATAGCTTGTGAAAGTTGGTTAACTACATAGCATACATCGGGTCGTGTATTAACCAAATACATCAACGACCCCACCAACTATCGATAAACAGTGGTATCCACTTCTCCCGAAGTGGCATCCTCCTTCCTCCAACCTACAGGAAGAGGAGTATCAACAGGCTTGTAGCCATGCATGTTGAACTTCTCTAGTATCTCCTGAGCATACTTACACTGAGAAAAAAACAGTCCACCATTGCGCTGCCATATTTCCAATCCTAGGAAATAGTGAAGGAGGCCCAAGTCCTTCATCTCAAACTCCTTAGCAAGATCATCCTTGCATGAAAGTATCAACATCTTATCACCCGGTAGAATCAAATCATCTACATACAGTACAATGATAAGCAACTTACCCTCCACCACAATCTGGTATAGGTTAGGATCTGCCTCGCTCTTGGAGAATCCAAGTCCGATGAAATAGTTGTCTATCTATGTGTACCAAGCACATGGTGCTTGCTTTAACCCATACAGCGCTCTCTTGAGCCTGCACACATGCGACTCGCTGCTAAAGACCTCAAAGCCTTCAGGCTGCTCAATGTACACCTCCTCCTCAATGACTCCATTGAGGAACGTAGTCTTCACATCCATCTGATGAATGTGCCATCCCATCTGCG
>APFE031636649.1:50353-70143 GCA_000404065.3 Pinus taeda
AATTGCATCAAATTTGTATTAGTTTTTCACTCCGTAGATTTTGACTATTATTACTATAATTATTTAGTGTTAATTTTATTTGTTTCCACTACAATTCTTAATATGTGAAATGTCTTATTTTGATAGCTGCCACTATAACACCTTCGGGTCAATTCTAATCACTACCACTATAATTATAGGTGAGCCATGCATGCCCTACACATGACACAAGTAAATCAGGGGAAATTTGAACCTTTCATCACATGCTTTACATAATACTTCACATCATGACCATCATCAACTAATCTGCCCCTTTGGGGGTTAGGCGTAATTTTTTCCATCTTACCATTTATAAGTGTTTATATGTATTTTGTAGTTTTTCAATTTCTTAAGGTCCAACCCTAACCCGTTTATTTATGTAATAAGCCTAATGGGCTGAGCTAGAGTCGTAGTTAGTTAGAGAGTCAATAAATCTCGAATTAATAATTGTAAGTGGTTGACCCGCATTAAAGAAAAGGGACCACAGTTAGTTGTAAATGGGTCATAGTTAATAAATAAAGTGGTTAACTCGTGTTATGCAAGGGACCACTAGTAGTTAGGTTTTTGGATGACATTTAGATATAAATAGTTTTAGTTGGTAAGGGAAAGATCCTCGAGTCTTATTATAATTGAGCTCTGCTCTGCTGGAGGTTGCCCCTTCAAAGAGGCAAGTGAACATTGAGTATGTTTCTAAATAATAAAATACTTTGCAGTTTTCCTCATTTCATGTGATAATTTTGTGTTTTTCACTATATTTCTTCGTATGTTTGGTATTCTAGATTTGGAATTGCACACCTCCCCCTTAGGAGGGCACTTAATATTTTTATAAACTTACCACAGGGCCAAGAAGGGCTTTTTTTGTGATGAACTTAAATATAATATTCAGACGTTTGTGGAAGAATGTTTGGTTTTCCGACAAAATAAAGTTGAGACAATTAAGACACCAATACTGTTACAACCTTTAGCTATTCCAAGTCAGTGTTGGGAGGAGGTCTCAATTGATTTTATCAGGAGTTTACCCAAGTCTGAAGGAAAGAGTGTCATCATGGTGGTAGTTGATAGACTTACCAAATATGCACACTTTTGTACATTGTCTCATCCTTTTAAAGTCATTATAGTTGCTATTTCATTTATGGAAAAAATTAAAAAGCTACATGGAAACCCAAATATTATTTTAAGTGATAGAGATCCCATTTTCACTGCAAATTTGTGGACGGAATTATTTTCTTGTCTTGGTACTCAATTAGGTCATAGCATCCTCAATATGACAGGAAAACTAAGATAGTGAACAAATATTTGGAAGGATATATTTGTTGCTTTATATATGTTGACACCTAATCAGAGGGATTGGGTGTATAGCTATAATTAATGTAAATAAATAATAGAAAAGATAGAGAGTCATCAGGAGATGAACCGAACAGTCACTCCCTCTTGTATATAATAATGAACAACCTTGATGAATAACATGAGTTTTGATTTGAGGAGTTACCACCTGGTCTGACATGGTATCAGAGCAGGCACAATTTTTTGGCTTCCTTTTAGTTTGTAACTCCTATTCTGTTTTGTCTTTGTTTTGCATCTTTTGCAGGCTGAAATCTTTGTCAAATCCTGCGAAATCTCATTTATCGTTTAATACATTCATTGAAGTGCATTGTATTGGAGCTAGCTGTTGAAACCAAAGGTGTTGTAATGACTTGGATTTCCTCCTACTCTGAGTATGGTATATATACCCTTTCGCATTGAAGAACCATATATCTTTTTTCTTATCCACTTATATCATATTTCGTATTCCCTTGAGCTGGATCTCAAGTATTATAAACCCATATATATAAATATCGTCGGGTCCGCTTTTTAATTGCATATTGCAAATCTCTTGCCTTGATCAATACCGTTACATGTTTGCGATGCGATCATACCCTTCATTAAACCTGCTTGGACACAGTTCCTGAGGTTTCACTTTATCTGGCTCATTCTCCACCATTGATCTCAACCTCCAGATCCGACAGTTGACATTGATTTGGGGGGGATCACTTGCATGGCAGTTACCCGTGTGAAAAATGCCTTTTAATCTCTACTGTTGATTATCACCTCCAAATCTAACGATTTATAGTGATTTTGGGTGCATTAGTTGCACGAGAGTTACCAGCCCAATACGAGCAGTTTTTCTCTCTCCCCTAGTCACTAGGTGTCCATCACTTAGTGGAATCGGGCGCTCCCCTCTCAATACCACTTACCATTTTTTATCCACCCGAAATCTCGCTTGTAACCTGACATCCTCCTTTAGCCGTGGTTATCACCCCAACTTGTTTTTCTTGCAATAGCCATTGATCACTTACCATCGATGACCCTCCTCTGTTCATCTCCTCCTCTCATCTCCTTCGTTCATCTCCTCCTCTAATCTCCTCCATTCATCTCCTCCGTTCATCTTCTCCGCTCATCTCCATCGTTCATCTCTGCCATACAAAGCAACAAAAGAATTACAGCTACAGTCAGACTCTGATATTCAGGTGAACGTTGAATGTTGTTAAGTTGAATGTTGTTGGTATAATGCTATTGGTATAATGATATGCATTCAATTATATCTATTGTGGGAGTAGTTCTCAATGGAAAGGAGAATTATCCTGAATGGTCGTGGAAAATCCAACACACTCTCATTTTTAATGAGCTATGGAAAGGAGTGTGTGTTGGAGAAGGAGACGAAGTGCCAGTCTAGCCTACCTCAGACAAGGAGCTCGCCATTTGGGAAAATAAGAACAACAAAGCCTATGCATTGATTGCAACATCTGTAAGTGAAGAGGTGAGTTGACACATTTCACCATTTTCAAATTCATTCGAAGCCTTAAAAAAGCTAAAGGAACTCTATGACTCACACTTTACACTTGAAGTTGTTCAACTCATGATTAAACTCTTCACCCTTGAATTACAATATAATGATCCTCTTGCTCTTACATCCGAAGTAAAATCTATAATGCATGATATCAAAGTCACTAAGGTTGAATTGGATATTCCTTTGATCTCTTTTCTCAAGGCACTTTATCCTACTTACTCCAATTATCTTGAGTCATTGCAAGCAAATGGAAATCTCAAAGATATTACCTTTGACTCTCTTGTGAAAAAAAATTGTTGAAAGAGAGAAAGATTTTGGAAAGAAGACAACCCCTGAATCTTCTGAAGAGGTTGTGTGCCTTGCTCATAAATAAAATAATCTTGCCCAAGATTCTTCCAGAGGAAGAGGTGGTCGAAGAGGAAGAGGAAGATATTTCAGAGGCAGGGGGGAAGACACTCTCAAGGAGAGAAGTTAGATTTGTACTGCATACACTACAAAAGAAATGGATCACATGATTTCTCCACATGTAAGTTACCTTGGGACAAAATTGAGCTGCAAAGAAACCAACCCAAAGGTAAAACTAATGACACAAACAAAGGTAAAGCACCTGAATCCGCTCATTATGTTGTGGTACAATGTAATATGAGAGTAAATGAAGACTTATTTAATGCTTCACTTGCTTCTTCGAAAAATGATTGGTTGCTTGATTTAGGAGCAACTTGCCACATGACCCATAGAAAAGATTGTTTTGAAGAATTTAATGAAAATTTTGATGGAGCAGTATACTTTGCAGACCAATAAAAACTGAAGCCATCAGGGCTTGACACAATCAGGCTTAAATTGCCTAGTCTTCCAAACTTTCTTCTGCATCATGTTTTATATCTCCCACAACTGAAGAGAAACTTGTTGTCCTTGGTCCACATCCGCCAACAAGGTCACTCCATTCATATGTTTGATGGCAAGCTTGAGGTGAGAAAAGCATCTGACCACTCACTTGTCATGACAAGGATAGAAGAAGAAAGGCTTCTCAAGTGACAAGGTACCTCTGCTCGTGCACCACATTTCTCATATGATTGTCATTATGAAGAAGGTACATTTCCATCAAGTTTATTATGGCATGCTAGATTTGGACACTTGAACTATGACAGCCTCCACTTGTTGAAGAAAAATGGTGTTACTAGTTTGTTTACAATTCCTAGGAAGCTTAAGCAACGTGATGCTTGCATTCTAGGAAAGCGTAGCAAACAGTCCTTTCATGATTCACACTCCAAAGCAGATAGAAAACTTGAACTCATTCATTCAAATTTATGTAGTCCAATGCCTATTCCTTCTGCAAATGGAAATAAATATATGATGACATTTATTGATGACTACACCATAATATGTTGGGTTTATTTATTGAAGAACAAATCTGATGCTTTTTAAACATTCAAGAACTTTCATACATGGATTGAAAATGATGCACAATCTCATTTGGCTCTATTCGCACTGATAATGGAAAAGAATACACTTCAAATGAATTTGAAAACTATCTTCGCCAACATGGGATCAAACATCAAACAACGGTGCCTTATAATCCCCAATAGAATGATGTAGCTGAAAGAATGAATAAGACAATCTTAAATATGGTACGCTCCATGTTGTTATTCAAAAATGTAAAAAAGATGTTTTGGGTTGATGTAGTTCTATGTGTTGTATATATAAAGAATAGATGTCCATCTAATGCTATCAGAAACAAGACTCCTTATGAAATGGGTATGGGCACATTCCTTCGGTAAAGCATCTCAGGGTCTTTGGTTCTGCCTGTTATGCCTTGATACCAACAAACTTGGTGCAAGAAGTTGTAAGTGTATCTTCCTGGGCTATTCAAACACCTCCAAAGCATACCATCTCTATGATGAAGTCAACAAAAAGTTTGTTGTATCTAGAGATGTAATCTTTCTTGAATCATCCAAAACTTGGTACATAGAAACAAACTTGGTGCAAGAAGTCGTAAGTGTATCTTCCTAGGCTATTCAAACACTTCTAAAGCATACTGTCTCTATGATGAAGTCAACAAAAAGTTTGTTGTATCTAGAGATGTAATCTTTCTCGAATCATCCAAAACTGACAATGTTGTTGAAAGGCAACTTGATTGCTTGGATAGATTCACAAATGCAAAATCATTTCAAGAATTTGATAATCAGATTCCACATCTTGAAGGGGGGATTCCTATACTAGATCAATCTGTGGAATCTTCTTCTGAAGCACTCACTCCCCTACATGAAACTCCAACAATGGATGATACTTTGAGAGATGTGATTGACAGAATTGGGAGGCTCAATCTTGATTCAGTCCCAACTCAATCAACAAAGCAACCTAGACCATCTGAGAAAGGTCCCCCAAAGTGGCTGACAAAGACACTTGAAAGTGTTCATCCTAATGAGGTTGGAAAGACGGGAACTAGAAATTTAAACCAGAAAAATGGAGGTAATGTAGATGACTCTGATTCACCTATTGATATGGATGTTTCTTATGATTGTGAATTCAATTTGTCTACATATTTTGAACCAACTTCCTTCAAAGAAGTTGCTTCTCATGATGAATGGAAAGGAGTATGATACCCTGATAAAGAATGGCACTTGGAAGCTGGTTGACCCTCCATTGGGAACTAAACCAATTGGCTGCAAGTGGGTCTACAAGAACAAGTATAAAGTTGATGTCTTACTTGAAAAGCACAAAGCCAGGTTTGTGGCAAAAGGTTTTGCACAGAAGGAAGGGGTCGATTATGAAGAAAAATTTTCCCCCATAGCAAAATGGGCTACCATCCGGACACTCTTTTCCCTAGTAGCTCATAATGGTTGGAAAGTCCATCAAATGAATGTAAAAATTGCTTTCTTGAATGGAGATCTAAAGTAAAAAAAAATTATGTCTCGTCCTGAAGGATTTTCTGTGAAAGGACATGAACATAAAGTATGAAAACTTGTGAATCCTTGTATGGCCTCAAATAAGCACCATGAGCCTAGTATGAAAAACTGACTGAGCATCTTCTGAAACTGAATTTCAAACATTATGATCTTGATGATGCAACTTTGTTTGTTAAGAAAGTTGGCAAAAAAGTTATATATCTTGTGGTATATGTAGATGATCTTTTGATGACAGGGAACAATTAAAGCTACATTGCATCCATAAAGAAGGAATTGATGAAAGGTTTTGAAATGACTGATTTGGGCTTTGTTCATTACTATCTTGGTATTGAAGTAACTCAACATCCGAACTCCATATTCCTTTCTCAAAATAAGTACACTGGAGATTTGTTGAACAGGTTTGGCATGTCTGAATGCAATCCTCTGACTACTCCAATGGAACAAAACTTGAAGCTCACATCCATTGAAGGAAAATAATTTGAGGATGCAACAAAATATAGACAACTTGTAGGAAGTCTCAACTACCTAACTACTACCAGACCAAACATTTCGTTTGTTGTTGGAATCCGCTCCAGATTTATGCAAAAGCCTTGTGAGGGACATTGGTATGCTGAAAAAAGAGTTCTAAAGTACTTGAAGGGAACTCAAGACTTTGGAATCAAGTATACACAGGTGGGCAACTTCAGCTTGATTGGATACTCTGATTCAGACTTCAATGGAGACAAAGAAACTGGGGTATCTACTTCAAGTTATGCTATGAGTCTTGGATCAGGAGCTGTCTCCTAGAGATCACACAAACAATCAGTTCTAGAAGATTCCACAACAGAGGTGGAATATGTGGTAGCAGCTGAGGCAACAAAAGAAATTGTGTGGCTCAGGAAAACTCTTGAAGATTTGCAGGTAAAACAAGTACAATCAACTCCACTCACGATTGAGAGTACCTCTGCAATAAAGTTGGCCAAGAACCCAAAGTTCTATGATCGAACAAAGCACACCAATACTAAATATCATCTAATTCAACATCATGTTGAGGCCAAAACAATCCATCTCCGCCATTGTTCCACTAATGAGAAAATTGCAGACATCTTCACCAAAGCACTTGGAAGAGAAAAGCTTGAAAGATTCAAAACGATGCTTAGACTCACCAACATCCCTTCAGATTAAGGGGGGGAATGTTGACACCTAATCAGAGGGATTGGGTGTACAACTGTAATTAATGTTAATAAATAATAGAGAAGATAGTGAGTCATCGGGAGATGAACGGAATAGTCACTCCCTCTTGTATATAATAATGAACAACTTGAATGAACAACAGGAGTTTTGATTTGAGGAGCTATCTCCTGGTCTGACAGTATATGATAAAAAAACACAATGGGTCAAGTGGTTACCTCTGGTTGAATGATGTTATAACACTTCCTTTCATACTATAGCAAAAATGACACCATTTATGGAACTTTATGAATATCATCCACCATCCATCACATCATATTTAAGAGAAAATTGTAAGGTTCAAGTGGTGGTATATCACATTGAGCATCAACAACAAGTTCTCCAAGTCTTAAAGGATAACCTCACTCTAGCGCAAAAATGAACGAAACAACAAGCATATCAACATCGAAGTGAAAGAAGTTTTGATGTAGGTGACTGGGTGTTTGTAAGGATACAACCATACAAACAAATGTCCCTCAAGCAAGCTAAGAATTATAATAAATTATCACCGAACGATTATGGTCCTTACAAAGCGTTGCAAAAGATTGGTACTATGGCATACAAATTGGAGTTGCCTTCATCTTCCCTAGTACATCCAATTTTCCATGTTTCATGCTTAAATAAGGTGATCGATGACAAACTCCCAGTTCAAACAGTATTACCAGAACTTGACAAAGAATGGAAAATCACATTGGATCCTAAAGGATTCACGGAAATAAAAACCTGACAACTACGAAATCGGTCAATTTCATAGTATCTCATTAAGTGGAACAACTTACCCATTGAAGATTCCACATGGGACTATGAGAATTTTATACATAAGCATCCATAACTACTCAAGTGTTGAGGACAACACATTTTTGAAGGATAGGGGTATGTTAGGTCCCTATAATAATAATGTATCTCCATTATTGTTATTAGTAGTGTAGCCCCCGTATTGTTACTATTAGTATAGCCCCCATATTGTTATTGTTGTGCCCCATAGAAGCCTAATATTGTTATTGTTGTGCCCTTACATTATTATTGTTATGTAGGCTATGATTCTATTGTGAACCCTTAGACTCCTATATATACCAAGGAGGTTTTCTATTTGTATCATCCAAGAATTGTTCATTTATGTGATGTAAAGGAGGTTTCCCCCTCGAAGAGGCTAATTCTCAAATAATTGATCTATCTTTTCTTTGGTTTTGTGATCTAGTTGCATAACATCTTAGTTGTAACTTTTTTGAAATTTTCTTATCATATGTGCACTTTGATATGATGTAATATGATTATTGTTTCATTTTGTATGTTGTAATATTAGATATATAACAGATATTAACTATTGCATGAAATAAATAATAACATTTCATTCTAAATGTTTTTTTTTTTACAAAATAAGGATCTTCATTCATCCTCATCATATAGATCCAGTTCACACTGGATTTGATGCTAAGATGGCAGATGATGCTCATAATAACATATATACAAATGATAATAAGTTTGATGTTGATACAAATGACGATGATGATGATCATGACGATCATGATCACGATGGTGATGATGATGATGAGCCAGTTGTTGGTATCCGTCAGTGACATTCATGATCATGTAGACTACATCATGTGTCATTTTTTATATATTGTTATGATGTTGATTTTCATGGTTACTATCATAAATATCATTTTCATGTCCTCCCGTACCATATTATTAAGTTGTATCTTTTTGACATGTATCATTTTCACATGCCATTGATCTACTAGTAGATGTGAATTTCACTTGTTTTAGTTATATATGATGATGATCTTATCAGTATTGACTAGCCAATTTCTGTATATTGAAATTGGATGACGATTTGGATGCATATTTATTACGTATGATGGTTTTTATTTACTACTGATGATGGATGTTGTCAAATCCACTTAAATTATAGATATTTGACTCAAATGTTTTAATTATAGATGATGATCATGTTACAATAATTATCTTGTTATTTCATATATACTCAATGTTATAGATTCTATTTTGATGGAGATTTTATTAGTATAATGATGTTGTTAATTTGTATAGATGTTTGTTTCCCTAAAAATTATTTATAAATGTTATCTTATAAAATATTTCAAATGCATTCATATGAATTATTGTATAATCATATAACTTATTTAAGTGACATGATATATTTAACTAATTAAATTGAAATAAAACATATCTTTCTCTTTGCCCTGATGATGGATCCCATTTGGGATTCGAAACGTTGGTGTAAAAATCATCTTACTGTGGATCCTCCGATCAAAGATTCAAAAAAAAAAAAAAAAACAATAATCATTTTTATGAAGAAAAAAGAAACAATGGAAGCAAAATTGGAAGCTACACTAGAAGAAAGACAAGAAGAAAAACTAGAAGAAAAATGGAAAGAAAAATTAGAAGCAAAATAGGAAGCAAAACTAGAAGCCAAATCAGAAGTCAAGCTAGAAGCAAATCCTGACGCTATTCCCGACGCTTGGAAGCAAAAAAAGAAGCAACAATGGAAGCCAAATTGGAAGAAAATTTTGAAGCCACAGTAGAAGAAAAACTAGGAGAAAAATGAGAAGCAAAACTAGACACAAAACTCAAATCCAAACCAGATATCAAATTGGAAGTAATTCATGGCACTAAGCATTATTCTCATCTCTATTCCTGATGCTCTTTTCGGTGATATTCCCAGTTCTATTTCTAGCGCTATTTCTAGCGTTATTTCTAGGTGCAATTTCTAATGAAATTTCCAGGACAATTTACAATGGAATATTCGGCACTACTTCTGGCACTATTTCTGACGTTATTTTTGGCACCATTCCTAGTGTTATTCCAGGCATTATTTTTGGTGTCATTTCCTACATTATTTCTAGTGTTAAATCTGGCACTGTAAGATCCCAAACCTTAAAAATTTTAGTAGATCTAGTTCTAATTAACATTAGCTTTCACCCAAAACGAGAAAACATAAGGGATCTGGAACTGCAACCACTTTATTTGATTAATTACTACAAATAATTCATGGCATAATAATTAACATCAGAAACCCTCTTCAATGGCATGCAAGGTTTCTCATCAAATGAAAAATCACAACATTGAAGTGCAATCGTAGATCTTGGATGGATCCACCAAACAAATTATTCCCATGACGTTTTCATCCCTGGGATCAACTAGAATTGGCCTTGCCAAGTTCTCAACAAAGGCAAAATAGATAAATAACTAAGGATGATCTCAATGTCTAGCTCCCATCCCATTTTATAGGCTTGATGGACTCTCCACAAGCTTTATTTTATTATTTTCCATCAAAAAATGAAGGGGAATACCATGGGAAGGTACAATGGGTAAATACCATGGGTAGATTCTGTCTATTTTGACCATGTCTAGAAAATGGAATATTACAAAACCTCCCACCCAAATATTGCTTGCCCTCAAGCAATCCATTTTTATCCACACCGGAACCATATGAACATTAATACCAGGATCCCCTACAACCCAGTGTCTTATTTTATGCCTCCATGTTAAATGGTCCTGAATGGATTCTTCAATACCTGGATCCAAAATAATCCCCCGACCAATCCTTCCCTCAATAGATTCACCTAGATCCCAAACAATCCTCTATCTAATTCTGCCCCCAATGGATTCTCCTAGATCTTAATGCCACCTAAGTTATGGGACATGTGGGTTATGATACCATCTCAACCTTCCACCACTTCCCATGCCAAAGGGCCCAAGCTGCCATATGTTCTTAGTTGTGAGTATCCTCCTAAGAATCAACCCATTAATAGAGTACCAACTCATTATCTCTTGCAAATTCATGCCTTGGGAAGGATGAATAACTACAAATATACTATGTTGATGGTGCTCGATGCTCAACTCATGTTGCTCCACTCGGTCACCCAACATGAAGCATTTGGAGAACTCTTCCCCGATCTTCCCAATCTATAAAGGTGGGTTAGTAGTGTTGCAAGCCTTATCTATGTACTCTTGTAGAGGGTTTCTCTACAACTCCCAATTGTACTCCTCTTTCTTCCTTGTGAGGGACTTTATTCATTCCTCAACACTAGACAACTTGGTCATTTATTCGGCACATACCCCTATGAGCTCCTCAATTTTTCTATTCTCTTGTAAGACAGTGTCTCAGAATTTCCAGACCCTTTGCTTCAACATCATAAGATTTATCTTGAAATGCATGATCCTCTCTCGAAAACCCTCTACTTGAAATTATGGTTCACTGTTAAATGTCTCTGTTTTTGTCTACACCAGAAGCCCCACGACCACAGCTTCATCTTGAACCTTTGAATGACCCTCCAGAAACGGCTCATCCTACATACTATATTTGTCATGCTTCCCCGCATGATCATGCTCATCATGTCAGTTTATTACTATTGCCTCCTCATTTGATTTTCCTTGAATTTCTTCTTCCTAGCCTTCTCCACATATGGGGTTAAGTTGTCCACCCTCTCTAGTGGTCAATCATGGATGTACCGGTGGACTATTATCTACACCTGATTTCCATACTCTTTATGGACATCCTCGTGGATATCTATGGACTTAACTACCACATTATCAGGAGGAACTACCCCCTTCCTTTGCCCATGTACTTTTCAAGCTGATTGATTATCATCGGCTTGTCCTAAAGGTTTCTCTAAAAAACATTGTGTTGTTTCTCACCATCTATTTTCCTGCTTGGATCCTTCGTAGGTTATCTCTCGAAAACTAGTGAACCCAACTATGGATGAATTCCTGTGATTTGAAGGAGTCTTTAACTGTTCTTCCCTTGTTGGTTACTTATCACCTAGACATGAGTGGTTAAGGGTTCAAGGTCCCTTGCAGATAAAGCATAGTCATTTACTCCTCAGTTCATTCTTGCTACAGATTTTGTTCTTGCTTCCTCCATCAACCCTTCTTAATTCCTTCCTAGTCAACACCCTTCTGAGCAATTTTATGATTTTCCTGACCAACTTCTCGACTAAATCATAGGCAACTAATGATACCTTTGGTTCCTTCCTCAAAATGGTCAACAATTAGGATCTTAGTATCTTGCAGATGTCAAAATCTCTTTCTACGAATAGAAACACAATCTTTTGCATGCTTATTTTGACAAAGTCTGCATGAGATGATGTAATGTTGGTGTAAAATGTTTGTAGTAATTGAAATATTAAGTCACCGCATTCCAAATTTAGCATAGAGGTGCCAAAGATGAAGTTTGCCATCAGTTTTAAAATTATGCACCATTTTTTGAAGGTAGGAATCTTGATTTTGTTCAACCCATGATGGGCTTCTACTATCAATTGTGATACCTCTCTCATGATATCATTATTGTAAGGCAGTAGTGGTGATTTTAAAGCCATGATCTTGCTGAGAAAAGAATCCAGTGTGAGCCTAACCTCTTCACAAGGATTCTCCCACAGTTTGGGTTGTACCAATGCAAGCATGGATGGCCTAAGTGCCCAACTAAGTTTCTTCCATTCTGGCTGCCCCACCCTGGAGAAACATGTGTCTAATTCCTCCAAATTACGAAGGTCTATGATTGACTTTGTTTGCTGCAGCTTGAATCCATGTATGAATAGCTTAACCTCTCTTCCATGTCCTTCCTTCACTTCCCATGTATGTTACTGCTACAAAATGGCATAGACACTTTTCTAGAAAGGCCTGTTGTTCTGGTCTAAAACCGGTTTTGTTGTGAAAACGCCCCATGTTTCTTCAATTTTATCTAGAATTTTGTCCAAAATTTCATGAGTGTTTTCTAGGGAAGGTCCCATCTCTCTACAAAACAAATCTCTTCCCTGTTTTTTTTTTAAACACAAGGAGTCAAACTTCACTCATCTTCTTGAAAGCCGAGCGATAACACCAACACCAAACGGGGGGCAGTTGAAATCAAATGTCAAATGACATAGTTAACCAATTTCAAAATAAGCACTAGTGATGAGCCTCATTATTGAGTAATTATATAGGTCTTAATTGGCCTTAATTCACCTCCCAACTTAGTCAAGCCAACTATTCTCACAACTTATCGCATAATTTTGATTATATTTTGTTTATGAAATGAGTTAGAGTTGGATATTTGGCTTTGTGGTCTAATGTGCATATAATGCAGGAATAAAGGATAAAAGCAAGGAGAAATGTAGGTATAAAGGACACAAGAAAAGAACTATAGCAAAGACCTTGGTCAAGACTCAAATGGGACAAGGTAGAGGAATTATAGGAGGTTAATCCTCCTCATCTACTACCCCTCCATTTGAATATTCCTCCACCATCTCAGAGTGCAAATAGCCACATCATGAGGACTAAAAGACAGCCAATCAAGTGAAAAGGACATAAAACAATTTATTTTGAGTTGGGAGCCAAACCACCCTAATTTGAGAGGAAGTTGTTGGAGAGTTCACATGTATAAATAGAGAGGCTTAAGACCTCACTAGGATTCAGACTTCATTTGTAAAACTCTACTTTATTATTTGAACTACAAAGACTTCTGAATTTGCTATGTAATTCATGGAATCTATAATAAAGATGAGATGTGTTTAAGCCAGCTCTAAGTTAAACTTCGAGGGCTGAAGCTCTTTTCTTAGGGCCCGACCCAAGCAGCCACAACTCCTCTTTACTGTATTGTTATTCTAGCATAGAATTATATTTTGCTTTTTTGTTAAGTAGTTTCATGGTTTGCTGATGCATTTTCTCAAGAAGTTTTGGTTTGGATTCATTTGGTTAAGCAAATTTTTGGTTCTGTTCATTTATTTGAATAGCTTCCTGTTTTTGTTCATCTGTTTCAGTAGTTTCATTTGTTGTAGTTTACTCTCATTTGTGTTTTTTAATTCATAGGTTAGATTAGAGGAAAATATTACTATCAGGTTGTGTGCAGGTGTCTCGGCCTGATCTCCTCCCTCTAGGACCATGAGTTGAGACAGAGACTTGCTAGCAACCCCAAAAACACAGTTTCTGGTCCTCGCATAGGCTATGGAGTTCACCATTTGAATGCAGTTAGTTGTATACCCTCACTAGTTTTCTCTGTTGTTTTCCTTTGAAACCGCCTCTAGCATCTCCCTCCATTGCTTCCTCGTCATCTGATCACCAACAAACTTTCACAATCATCGTCTGATTCACTATTTTCTTCAACTACTACCTCGCGTGGATTCCACCATTCACTTTATAAACTTTAAGTCCCCACCATCGATCTGCCTTGCCTGATCCGATGGTTGTCGCTTCACCTGATTACGAACTAGCTTGGCCGATCTCCACCATTGATCAGCCCCACATGATCCAATGACTATTGCACAATATTGCACAGATTAATGTACGAAAGTTATCCACTGGAGAGCATGCAAGAAAAGTGGTTTTCTCGTGCTATGTGTAGCATAGTGAGGTTAATCGCGTTAAAATTCTAAAAACTGCTTACTACTTGAAGGGCATGCGAGAAACTACTTTCCACCTTAGAAACCTGCTCCCTCATTTATGCACGTTTCTTTTCCCTGCGATGTGATCTCCACCATCCATCTTTGAGCTTCACCCGTGCGATAAGATTGTAGCCATCCATTACTCCTGTTAGCCTCGCCCATCCATCTCTTGACCTCACCAGTGCAATTAAATCTCTGCCACTCATCTCCTTTGTTCCCCTATCCATCCATCCACTCACCTAAATCCCTTGCGACATGATCTTCGTCATTCATCCGCCTTGCTCCCTTGTTTGTCCATCCCTTCACTTGAAACCTTCACGATAAGATCTTAACCTTCTATCATGTTAGCAACCTTGTTCACCCATCTGCCTACGTAACCTTCCACGATCAAATCTCCACCATTCATTACCTTTCACCCTACTGATCCAACGGTTCCTATGCGTTGTTGCTCCTTCACGCCCTCCTTTCACTAATTTCAACCTCCGATCACTTTTTCTGCCTAAAACCCAACTTAGCCTAAGTTTCTTTGTTACTCCTTAGTCTATTTTTTATGTTTTTACTTCTGCAAGCATAGATAATTAGCCTTAGGTTAATGTTAAATTAACAATTCTACTTAGCATAGTTGTTTGGTTGATTAAGTTAGGTTATGATGCAATTTTAGCCTTTCATGTTGTTTTCTTCATTACTGCAATAGAAGTAGCTCTCTCTTAGAATAAGGTTTTCTCTCCTTCCATAAAAGAATTAAAGTTTCTTTTGACTCTATAAAAAGTGACAACAGGCAGGAGCTTCACTTCTACTTGTGCATATAGCACTGTAACCTCCAAGTTTGTACGAACCCTAGGTTGATAAGTAAAGTTGGTAGCCCTAGGAGTTGCAGCATTATTGTTGCAATAACTAGGCTCATCACTTTTTTGCGTCGTTGTTGGGGAGGTGTCCAAGTAGAAGTAATTACCGCTTTCTTCTATTTCTAGTCTCCTAATTTCTTTTCTTCTACTTCTAGTCTTCAAACTTTCTTCCATTAGTTTATTTCTGCAAAATTAATCTAGTTTCTTTCTTTCTTTCAGTTATCATTAGCTACTTTCCTTTCCATTATGCAAGTAGTTTCTAGATTTAAAACAAAATCTTACAAAAACCAACCCAAAAACATTTCCTTTCATGCCTCGTAGGATTAGGGACAATTTAGGAAAATTCTTGTCAAATACCCCCACTGCATCCAATAGAAAACCTTATCTCTTCTTCAGTGACGGTGAATTGGAAGACCCTTTAGGTGAAAAAATTTACCTATTTGGGGGACCTATGGAAGAATAAGAAGAGGAAGAACCCATTCCTATTGAACCAATGTCTAGAAACCAAAATGATAGGAGAGATAGAGAGAGAATTGAGAGTGCCTTCCCCATCAGGGAAACCAATGGGAACACCAAGATGAAGAATATAAGCCCCTCTGCTCTACCTCATTTCCATGTCCTGACCACAGAGGACACTGACACTTTCCTATTTGAATTTCTTGTTATATGTCGAACCTATGACTATAAAAATGATGAGTAAAAGTTAAAACTATTCCCATCTACCCTCAAGGATGCAGCATTGTGTTGGTTCATGGGTTTACCTGGAGATAGCATCACAACTTGGGCTTAGATGCAACAAGATTTTAACAACAAATATAGGGACTATTGTAGGTCAAAAGAAACTAAATACGAGATTTTCAAGATGACCATAGGCCAAGATGAATCCCTAGAAGACTATGAAGAAAGATTCCATCTTAGTTACAAAAGGGTCAGGTGCACACTTGACCCTGAGTCACTAAAGTTGGTATTTCTTAGAGGAGTAAGGGAAGATCTTCTAGATACCTTACATATGATAGTAGGAGGAGATTTATACTAATTATCCTATGAGGACGTTAATATTGTCTTTAGAAACCATTCTAGGACAACCAGGAAAAAGGGTAGGGGTAGTCAACCTATGGCCAATACATCATCCTCTAACTTATCCATCAAAGGTGAAATTGGAAATATGCTGGAAGATTTCAAAAGTGACATGATGCAAAACCTTGCGTTACAATTGGACACCATGAACATCAAAAGGAAGCAAGAGGAAGCAGAGAGAGCCTTGGCCATTTTTTGTTCTAGATGCACTAAGAGGCATCGTAGGAACGAATGTCCATTAAATTGTATTCAGATTTGCTTGGTCTATGAAGAAAACCACTCCACAGACAAGTGCCCTTCTTTACTTGGACTCAAAGTTGTATGTCAAGGAGCTGAAGGGGTCTTTAAGTAGCTTTGCTACATCAACCAAAGGAGACCTCCTCGGCCTAGACCATACCAACAGGATATGCAAGGGCCATCACATGCATACTACAACCCAACCAAGCCACATCTATACCTTCTTGGGGACCCCTTGCTCATCCTTCCTCATCTACACCCCCTTCTTGGTCCTATGCATCTCAGTATCAATCCTGGCTAGCCAACCAGTCATTTCAACCTTATGTTCAACCACAACATCAGTGGAATGCCCCACCCCAGGGGTGGAAGCCCCAATTCAATAATGTTCCAGCCCTATTGCCTCCACAACCTACACAACCACAACTCTTACACTTTGCTCCACCCAAGCAACCCCAGATGCCTGCCCAACCAAATCCAAACCCAAAAAATTAGTAGGCTTAACAAGCATACAATGGATATACATCATACCCATCTTATGCTGTAGAAATCCAGGAGATCAACCTAAGATCAAGGAGAGTTCTCCCTCATAACCAACCTCCCTCTCCACATAGGGAGGTTGACGAAGAAAGAGAGGAAAGAAAATTGAAAGTAAATCCACCGTTTCCTCAAAGATTAGCCCAACCACTCCAGCCTACCTCAGAAGAAACTGAACTTCTGGGAGAATTGAAAAATCTGTGTAAAAGTCCCCCTTCTCCAGGCAATCAAAGATGTGCCTATTTACAATAAATTGATTAAGGATAAGTGCTTCAAGCATCTAGGAAGAATAAAAAGGGATGCCCCTATCATTAATGTCATTGGGAAGTTATCTGAATTAATGTTGGGGCAAGTAATATGTCCAAAATATTTGGACCTTGGAAGCCCTGCAGTAGATGTACACATCAATGACACCATTGTCCCACACACTCTGATTGATCTTGGGGTTGTCATTAATGTGATGACTAAGGACACCATGCTCAAACTCAACCTCCAAGGGTCATTGAGAAATACCACAACAGTGCTGCAACTTGCAGATCGTTCCATAATCACCTTGAGGGAATTGTGGAGGATGCGATGGTCTCCATTAATTCCTTGGAATACCCTGTAGATTTCCTAGTTCTCTAGCCTAAGGCTAAGCTTATTCGTTACCCTCTCATCCTTGGGAGGTCATGGCTAACCATAACTGATTCTTACATTAGCTGTAGAGCTAGGAATATGACCATCAAGAATGGGCATATGTTTAAACAATTAGTCCTATACCCTCCTTCTCAACCTTCGCTAGAACATGATTTACCTTTATGGTTAGAGGAGGAGGAAGAATATGAGGGTTACTCTGCCCAACTTTATACTTTGGAAGCAATCATAGGAGGAGGACAGCAAGATGAGGATGATTTAATTGAACACCTTCTCCAAAATCCAACTTCTAGTTCCCTGCCATTAGAATAAGAAGTAAGGGAAACCCTAAACAAACATCCAAATGATTTATGCCTGGTCAATTCTAGCCCACTCTGTGTCAAAACCATAGAACTTGGCCCAGAGAAAGCTTTGCAAATTAATCCATCTCTTTCTGCTTTGGAAGAGGAAAATATATGCAACCTGCTGAGGGAGAACCTAGAAGCCTTCGCTTGGAGCTATAAGGAAATGAAGGGAGTACACCCCTAAGTGCGTACTCACCACATCTACATCCAAGAAGGTTGCAAGCCAGTCAGACAACCATAAAGGAGGATGAATCCAGTTCTTAAAGAGATAGTTAAGGAAAAACTACAAAAACTGCTAGATGCAGGATTTATTTACCATATCTCAGACAGTGAGTGGGTCTCTCCTTTAGTATTAGTACCCAAGAAAAATGGTAAGTGGAGGATTTGTGTGGATTATAGGGAGTTGAACAAAGCCACTAAGAAGGATCATTTTCCCCTACCCTTCATTGACCAAGTGCTAGATGGCGTAGCAGGGAAGAAATTATTTTCTTTCCTAGATGGATTCAATGGGTATAACCAAATCCAAATCTACCCAGAAGACCAAGACAAGACCACATTCACCTGTCCTTGGGGTACATTTTCCTATAGGGTCCTTCCTTTTGGCCTATGCAATGCTCCTGCCACTTTCTAGAGAGTGGTCTTGAGTTTCTTTGCTAAATTAGTACATGATGTTGTGGAAATCTATATGGATGAATTTACACCTTATGGCCGTGATTTCCAAGAAGCCCTGACTAACCTAGGAAAAGTAGTACACAAATGCATTGAAATGTATCTGTATCTCAGTCCAGAAAAGTGTGAATTCTTAATGACTAAAGGGACTATGTTAGGTCATTCAATATCTCAGCAAGAACTGCAAGTGGACCCAAACAAAATAGCAATCATCAAAGGGGTCCCACCCCCACAAAAATAGAAAGATGTCCAAAGTTTCTTAGGATTGGTTGGATACTACCGGAGGTTCATAAAGGACTTCAGCAAGTTGGCCTCTCCTTTGTTTGGATTATTGGCCAAAGATTCTGAATTTATATGGTCAAAGAACTATCAAGAGGCCTTAGACATTCTCAAGGGTAAGTTGACTACTGCATGAATCCTTAGAGGCCCAAACTGGGCCCTTCCCTTTCATATTCATGTTGAGGCCTCATAGAAAGCCATAGGAGTAGTCTTAGGTCAGGAAGAAGAGAAATTTCCTTATGCCATCTATTTTATCAGTAAAAGCCTGTCAAAGATTGAGCTAAACTATACTGTGACTGAAAAAGAACTCCTAACTGTTGTGCATTCATTGAACAAATTTAGGCATTACATTACAGGCTATCAAGAATTTGTCCATATTGATCATGCTGCAATCAAATATTTAATGAATAAACCAGATGTAAATGCTAGATGGTTGCTTCTATTACAACAATTTGATCTAACCATTATTGATAAGCCTGGTAAGGAAAATGTTGTTGCTGACTTTCTATCTAGAATAAATCTCTCTGTAGGTGAAGAAGTAATGGTGGATGACTAGTTACCAGATGAGCATCTGTTTGCTATTTCAGTTCTCTTGCCATGGTTTGTTGACATAACAAACTATCTAGTATCATCACGGTTCCCACCAAACTTGTCCTCTAAAGAAAAGAGCAAGATAATCAGAAAGAGCAGGCCCCTTCACCTGGATTGGGGGAAATCTATTCAAACTTGGCCCAAATCAAATCTTAAGAAGGTGTGTAAGGGAAGAGGAAGTCTTTGACATCCTTTTGACCTATCATGATGGGCCTTGTGGAGGTCATTTTGCAGCAAAG
>APFE031636649.1:84338-94822 GCA_000404065.3 Pinus taeda
AAAAATTAGTCCATGGACCAATGTTGCCCCCATATTTCCCAAAAAAAATCGTTTAGGGCCTCAAAACGACTCTAGAAGTTTAGGACCCGAAAAACTGTTAAAAATAGTAAACTGTGCTACAATTTAAGAAACTGAAAAGACTGAAAGAGACAGTTGTGAGGGTCAAAATGGGATAGGTGGGTGGCCACCAACATCCACCTAGATCATTCCTCCCCCTTTAGGAAGCAATGGTCCCCATTGCGTTGAGTTCCTCCCTAAGATGAGGAAGCTTCTGCTGAGCTGGGTCTTTGGTGAGCTATTCTGCAATCTCTGATGTGTCTAGAAATGGTGGGAAGCATGGTCGACGATAGTCCACATTGAACACTCGGTGCAAGCGAAGGAATGGAGGAATGTTGTGCTTCAAAGCATTGTTGCTCATAGCCTTGGTACTGGTGTAAGGACCATGTCGGAGTGGTCTAACTCTCTGATGGGTTTTGGTAAGGCGTTCTCTCTGCAGATGCAACTAAACTTTGTTGCCCACCTGAAACTTGTGTGGTACCCCTGTGGGTGAGGAGAAGTTGTTCCTATGTTTTGTCATGATCGTATCCCTTTGCTGCTTCTGCTGCATGGAGGAACCCTTTGCGGGGGTCATGGATGTAGCAATGATCTTCCTCTTACTTTGGGAGTGAACCAGACAGAAAATTAATTTCCTAGTCTGGGAGATGAGATTACTGCCTTTCTTGGCAGTGATCAAAGAGGTGGCGGTAGGTGGGGCTACCTCTGGTATCTTGTATAATGAATTATCCAAAGAAACAATGATAGCGCGAGGCCTTGACTCATACACAACATGTCGCCTCCACAAGTATGGCTGGCCTAATAGTACATCGCAAACAGCCAGAGGTGTAACATCACACAATACCTCATCTGTGAAGGGCTTGATGCTGTAGGGAAGGCGGAACTGCTAGCGAACTTTGAGATCTCATCCTTCGTGAAGCCACTCGATATTATACGGCTGTAGGTGTGGCGTATTCGGTAGGCCCAACCACTTCACGACCTCTGCTAAAACGAGGTTCTTTTGGCTCCCACTGTCAACAATGAATTGTAGCGGTGAACCCTTCACCCACATTTATGAGTGGAAAAGGCGCTCCCCTTCCTCTGGATTTTCGAGCTCATTTTTCTGGATCTTGGTGGTGCCAATAGTGGCGCTGGGATCTGCATCAATGATCTCCTTCCCTTTACCATTCCCCTTGTCGGGTTCTGGCTCAAGGTCAGAACATGCAACTGATTCGGAAGCCTTCAACTCGGCCACCAGCGATTGCTTGGTTCGACAATCACTTGTGTTATGAGTGGGACTCTTGTGGAACTCACACCACTTTCCTGTGTCCTTCTTCGGCTTCGTGGTGTTGTTCTTTTCTTGTGACTTCGATGGGTTGTCTTAGGTCACCCCACCTTGGCTTTGTCCTTTGGGCTTTGAATTTGCAGATCCAAAGTCTCGCTTCTTCTGTTTGAACTTTTGCTCGATTTTGATAACGTATTGGTATGTCGTGCCAAGCGAGGAGATGTTCAGGAAATCCATCTCTTCCTAGATGTATCGGTGTAGGCAGCCGTAGTATTTGAGTATCAGATGCAGCTCAGAATCTTTGATACCCAACTGTGTGCGAAGGGTATGAAAAATGTTTGTGAACTCTGGCACATCTTGGTCTCGTCCCTGTAGCAGTGTGCTCCATTTGATGTATTTGTCCTCATAGCTTTTGACAGGGTAGTACTGCTCCTTGTTGGCATCTCAGAATGAATCCCAAGTGGGTGTGGCTGAAAATAGTGAGCCTGTGCTTTCATCCTTTTTCTCGCAGTAGGTTTCCCACCAGCGCTTGACGTGGGGGGGCTGCTTTGAGAAGAGCGAAAACAATCTTTTCCCAACTCGAAAATTCATGAATAGAAAAATAACCCTCTAACAAATTTAACCATTTGTCTATGGCATCTGCATCTATTTGACCCTCGAATATGGGGATTTCAAAATTAACTTGTACCTTAAACGGTGTGGCATTTCCAGAGTAGCTGTTGGAAGCCGATGCGTCGCCTCTGGGTAGCCGTTGAAGGATCTGCGCAAAGCTATTCATCATTGCATTCCTTTATCGCTCAAGGGCTTCTTCGAGTGAGATTTTGATAGGATCTCCTACCCCCTTGCCTTTCTTCTCATCCACCATGGGAGGTCGTCAGGATTTGTGAGGCTAGTCTTGCAAAGGTTTGACCAGTTCAAGCCCTAACTCCTTATATCCCGACCTCGTTGGGGACATGCAAAGAAAAAAAGAGAAAAAGCAGACCGCTCTGATACCATTGATCCAGATTTAAACAGGAATGCAAGAAAATATAGAGATAACCATATACACAAAGATGCAGTGGAAATAATACTTCATTTTATTAATGTAAAATACTGAAATATGCTTACAAACAATAATGGAAATAAACCAGCTAGGGAGATTTTAGCTTATCTCTGAGAAGAGATGTGGTGGCTACATGTATCTAAACTGTGTTACAATGAGGCTCAAACGCCTATTTATTGTTGAGAAACAATGGAAACCCTTCACATCCCAAAACCTAACCCTAGAAGATGAAACGCCAAATTGTGGGCCCTGTTTGGGTAAAATTGGTACATCAATTTCCTGGGGTTGTAATTTTGGCATACGATCTCTGTTTGACACGTACAATAGCTCGTTAGAAAGATCTATCCGAGAACTACCACTTTGGGAAGATTAACATTGATACATGGAACCATGTTGCCCCTAGATTTCCTAACAAACTTCGTTTAGGGCCTCAAAACGGCTCCGGAAGTTCAGGATCCGAAAAACTGCTAAAAATAGTAAACTATGCTACAATTTAGTAAACTGAAAAGACTGAAAGAGACAGTTGTGGGGGTCCAAATGGGATAGGTGTGTGGCCACCAAAATCAACCTGGATCATTCCTCCCTCCTTAGGAAGCAATGGCCCCCATTGCGTTGAGTTCCTCCCTGAGATGAGGCAGCTTCTGTTGAGCTGGGCCTTTGGTGAGCTGTTCTGCAATCTCTGATGTGTCTAGAAATGGTGGGAAGCATGGTAGACAACGGTCCACATTGAACACTCGGTGCAAGTGAAGGAATGGAGGAATGTTTTGCTTCAAATCATTGTTTCCCGTAGCCTTTGTACTGGTGTAAGGACCATGTCGGAGTGGTCTGAGTTTCTGATGGGTTCTGGTAAGGCGTTCCCTCTGCAGATGCAACCAAACTTTGTCACCCACCTGAAACTTGTGTGGTAACAATGTGGGTGAGGAGAAATTGTTCTTGTGTTCTTTCATGGCCGTATCCCTTTGCTGCTACTGCTGCATGGAGGAAACCTTTGCAGGGGTCATGGATGTAGCAATGATCTTCCCCTTACTTTGGGAGTGAACCAGACAGAAAATGAATTTCCTAGTCTGGGAGATGAGCTTGCTGCCTTTCTTGGCGGTGATCAAAGAGGTGGTGGTAGGTGGGGCTACCTCTGGTTTCCTGTATAATGAATTATCCAAAGAAACAATGACAACACGAGGCCTTGACTCATACACAGCATGTCGCCTCCACAAGCATGGCTGGCCTAATAGTACATCGCAAACATCCAGAGGTGTAACATCACACAATACCTCGTATGTGAAGGGCTTGATGCTGTAGGGAAGGCAGCACTGATGGCGAACTTTAAGATCTTCTCCTTCGTGAAGCCACCCGATACTGTATGGTCATTGGTGTGGCGCAGTCAGTAGGCCCAACCACTTCACGACCTCTACTAAAACAAGGTTCTTTTGGCTCCCACTATCAACAATGAATTGTAGCAGTGAACCCTTCACCCACATTTATGAGTGGAAAAGGCACTCCCATTCCTCTGGATTTTCGGGCTCATTTTTCTGGATCTTGGTGTGGCAACAGTGGCGCTGGGATCTGCATCAATGATCTACGTTCCTTTGCCATTCCCCTTGTCAGGTTCTGGCTCAGGGTCGGAACATGCATCTGATTCAGAAGCCTTCAACTCGGCCACCAGCGACTGCTTGGTTCGACACTCACTTGTGTTATGAGTGGGACTCTTGTGGAACTCACATCACTTTCCTGTGTCCTTCTTCAGCTTCATGGTGTTGTTCTTTTCTTGCGACTTTGACGATTTGTCTTGGGTCACCCCACCTTGGCTTTGTCCTTTGGTCTTCGAATTTGTAGATTCAAAATCTCGCTTCTTCTGTTTGAACTTTTGCTCGATTTTGACAGCGTATCGGTACGGCGTGCCGAGTGGGGAGATGTTCAGGAACTCCATCTCTTCCTGGATGTATCTGTGTAGGCAGACGCGGTATTTGAGTACCAGATGTAGCTCAGAATCTTTGATACCCAACTGTGTACGAAGGGTATGAAAAATGTTTGTGAACTCCGGCACATCTTCGTCTCGTCCCTACAGCAGTGTGGTCCATTTGATGTATTTGTCCTCATAGCTTTTGACAGGGTAGTATTGCTCCTTGTTGGCATCTCGGAATGAATCCCAAGTGGGTGCAGCTGAAAGTAGTGAGCCTGTGCTTTCATCCTTTTGCTCGCAGTAGGTTTCCCACCAGTGCTTGATGTGGGGGGCTCCTTTGAGCAGATCAAAAACAATATTTTCCCGACTCGAAAATTCATGAATAGAAAAATAACCCTCTAACAAATTTAACCATTTGTCTACGGCATCTGCATCTATTTGACCCTCGAATATGGGTATTTCAAAATTAACTTGTACCTTAAATGGTGTGGCATTTCCAGAGTAGCTGTTGGAAGTCGATGTGTCGCCTCTAGGTAGCCGCTGAAGGATCTGCGCAAAGCTGTCCATCATCGCATTCCTTTGTCGCTCGAGGGCTTCTTCGAGCAAGATTTTGATAGGATCTCCTGCCCCCTTATCTTTCTTCTCATCCGCCATGGGAGGCCGTCGGGATTTGCGAGGCTGGTATTGCAAAGGTTCGACTAGTTCAAGCCCTAACTCCTTATATTCTGACCTCGTTGGGACATGCAAAGAAAAACAGAGAAAAACAGACCGCTCTGATACCACTGATCCAGATTTAAGCAGGAATGCAACAAAATACAGAGATAACCATATACACAAAGATGCAACGGAGATAATACTTCATTTTATTAATGTAAAATACTGAAATATGCATACAAACAATAATGGAAATAAACCAGCTAGGGCGATGGTAGCTTATCTTTGAGAATAGATGTGGTGTCTACATGCCTATGAACTGTGTTACAATGAGGCTTGAATGCCTATTTATTGTTGAGAAACAATGGAAAACCTTTCACATCCCAAAACCTAACCCTAGAAGATGAAACGCCAAATTGTGGGCCCCGTTTGGGTAAAATTGGTACATCGATTTCCTGGGGTCATAACTTTGGCATACGATCTCTGTTTGACACGTACAATAGCTCATTAGAAAGATCTATCTGAGTGATACCACTTTTGGAAGGGCAATATTGGTCCTTGGACCCATGTTGCCCGCAAATTTCCAAGAAAACGTCATTTAGGGCCTCAAAACAGCTCCGGAAGTTTAGGGCCCAAAAAACTGTTAAAAATAGTAAATTGTGCTACAATTTAGGAAACTGGAAAGACTGAAAGAGACAGTTGTGGGGGTCCAAATGGGATAGGTGGGTGGCCACCAAAATCCACCTGGATCATTCCTCCCCCCCTTGGGAAGAAATGGTCCCCATTGCGTTGAGTTCCTCCCTGAGATGAGTAAGCTTTTGTTGAGCTGGGTCTTTGGTGAGCTGTTTTGCAATCTCTGATGTGTCTAGAAATGGTGGGAAGCATGGTCGACGACGATCCACATTGAACACTTGGTGCAAGTGAAGGAATGGAGGAATGTTGTGCTTCAAAGCATTGTTTCCCGTAGCCTTGGTACTGGTGTAAGGACCATGTCGATGTGGTCTGAGTTTTTGATGGGTTCTGGTAAGGCGTTCTCTCTGCAGATGCAACCAAACTTCATCGCCCACCTGAAACTTGTGTGGTACCCCTGTGGGTGAGGAGAAGTTGTTCCTCTGTTCTTTCATGACCGTATCCCTTTGCTGTTGTTGCTGCATGGAGGAACCCTTTGCGGGGGTCATGGATGTAGCAACGATCTTCCCCTTACTTTGGGAGTGAACCAAACAGAAAATGAATTTCCTAGTCAAGGAGATGAGCTTGCTGCCTTTCTTGGCAGTGATAAAAGAGGTGGTGGTATGTGGGGATACCTCTTGTACCCTGTATAATGAATTATCCAAAGAAACAATGACAGCGCGAGGCCTTGACTCATACACAACGTGTCACCTCCGCAAGTATGGCTAGCCTAATAGTACATCGCAAACATCCAGAGGTGTAACATCACACAATACCTTGTCTGTGAAGGGCTTGATGCTGTAGGGAAGGTAGCTGCTGGCAAACTTTGATATCTCGTCCTTCGTGAAGCCACCTGATACTGTACAGCTGTGGGTGTGGTGTAGTCGGTAGGCCCAACCTCTTCACGACCTCTGCTAAATTGAGGTTCTTTTGGCTCCTACTATCAACAATGAATTGTAGCGATGAACCCTTCACCCACATTTATGAGTGGAAAAGATGCTCCCCTTCCTCTGGATTTTCAGGCCCATTTTTCTGGATCTTGGCAGTAGCGACAGTGGCATTGGGATCTGCATCAACGATCTACTTCCCTTTGTCATTCCATTTGTCGGGTTCTGGTTCAGGGTCGGAACATGCATCTGATTTGGAAGCCTTCAACTTGGCCACCAACGACTGCTTGGTTCGACAGTCACTTGTGTTATGAGTGGGACTCTTGTGGAACTCACACCACTTTCCTGTATCCTTCTTTAGCTTCGTGGTGTTTTTCTTTTCTTGCGACTTCGATGGGTTGTCTTGGGTCACCCCACCTTGGCTTTGTCCTTTGGGCTTCGAATTTGTAGATCCAATGTCTCACTTCTTCTGTTTGAACTTTTGCTCGATTTTGACAGCGTATCGGTATGCTGTGCCAAGCGAGGAGATGTTCAGGAACTCCATCTATTCCTGGATGTATCTGTGTAGGCAGCCACGGTATTTGAGTACCAGATGTAGCTCAGAATCTTTGATACCCATCTGTGTGCGAAGGGTATGAAAAATGTTTGTGAACTCCGGCACATCTTGGTCTCATCCCTGTAGCAGTGTGGTCCATTTGATGTATTTGTCCTCATAGCTTTTGACAGGGTAGTATTGCTCCTTGTTGGCATCTCAGAATGAATCCCAACTGGGTGTGGCTGAAAATAGTGAGCATGTGCTTTCATCCTTCTGCTCGCAGTAGGTTTCCCACCAGTCCTTGACGTGGGGGGCTGCTTTGAGAAGAGCGAAAACATTCTTTTCCTGACTCGAAAATTCATGAACAGAAAAATGGCCTTCTAACATATTTAACCATTTGTCTACGGCATCTGCATCTATTTGACCCTTAAATATGGGGATTTCAAAATTAACTTGTACCTTAAACAGTGTGGCATTTCCAGAGTAGCTGTTGGAAGCCGATGCGTCGCCTCTGGGTAGCCGCTGAAGGATTTGCGCAAAGTTGTCCATCATCGCGTTCCTTTGTCACTCGAGGGCTTCTTCAAGCCATATTTTGATAGGATCACCTCCACCCTCGTCTTTCTTCTCATCCGCCATGGGAGGCCGTTAGGATTTGCGAGGCTGGTCTTGCAAAGGTTCGACCATTTCCAACGCTGGCTCCTTATATCCCGACCTTGTTGGGGACATGCAAAGAAAAACAGAGAAGAAGCAGACTGCTCTGATACCACTGATCTGGATTTAAACAGGAACGCAAAAAAATACATAGATAACCATATACACAAATATTCAACGGAAATAATACTTCATTTTATTAATGTAAAATACTGAAATATGCTTACAAACAATAATGGAAATAAACCAGCTAGGGCGATGGTAGCTTATATCTGAGAAGAGATGTGGTGGCTACATGCCTCTGAACTGTGTTACAATGAGGCTCAAAGGCCTATTTATTGTTGAGAAACAATGGAAAACCCTTCACATCCCAAAACCTAACCCTAGAAGATGAAACGCCAAATTGTGGGCCCCGTTTGGGTAAAATTGGTACATTAATTTCCTGGGGTCATAACTTTGGCATACGATCTCCGTTTGACACATACAATAGCTCGTTAGAAATATCTATCCGAGAACTACCACTTTGGGAAGGGAAACATCGGTCCATGGACCCATGTTGCCCCTAGATTTCCGAAAAAACGTCATTTAGGGCCTCAAAACGACTCCAGAAGTTTAGGACCCGAAAAAACTGCTAAAAATAGTAAATTGTGCTACAATTTAGGAAATTGAAAAGACTGAAAGAGACAGTTGTGGGGGTCCAAATAGGATAGGTGGGTGGCCACCAACATCCACCTACATCACGTCCATCGCTTATGTTAGCCTCGCTCGTCCATTTCTTGACCTCACCAACACGATTAAATATCAGCCACTCATCTCCTTTGTTCCCCTATCCATCCATCCACTCACCTAAATCCCTCGTGACACAATCCTTGCTGTTAATCTACCTTGATACCTTGTTTTTCCATCCCTTCACTTAAAACCTTTGCGATAAGTTCTTAACCGTCTATCCCTTTAGCAACCTTGTTCACCCATCTACCTACATAACCTTCCACAATCAAATCCCCACTATTCATTACCTTTCACCTGACTGATCCAATGGTTCTTATGCATTGTTGCTCCCTCGCACCATCCTTTCATTAATTTCAAACTCTGATCACTTTTTCGCCTGAAACCCGACTTAGCCTAAGTTTCTTTCTTAATCCTTAGGCTAGTTTTTATGTTTTTACTTCTGCAAACATAGATAATTAGCCTTAGGTTAATGTTAAATTAGCAATTCTGCTTAGCATAGTTGTTTGGTTGATTAAGTTAGGTTATGATGTAAGTTTAGCCTTTCATGTTGTTTTCTTCATTACTACAATAGAAGTAGCTTTCTCTTAGAATAAGGTTTGCTCTCCTTCCATCAAAGAATTAAAGTTTCTTCTGACTCTATAAACAGTGACAACATGCAGGACCTTCACTTCTACTTGTGCATATAGCACTATCACCTCCAAGTTTGTACGAACCTTGGGAGTTGCAGCATTATTGTTGCAATACCTAGGCTCATCAACTCGAAGATCCATGTTCTAGCTGAATGAAACTACCTTTGGATATTGGTATGCATCTCTTCATTTCAATTGAAAAATGCCTCATGTAATATTGTATTTGTCACTTATGCAATGTTAATGTTGTCTCGAAACAGTAATTCAAACTTCCCATAAGATTGACTCCACTTCAAAATTATTATGATCTTCTCCGGATCCCAAGAGGTATGTTTACAAATAGATTTCAATAGAACTGCTTAAAAAGAAAATCGAAGTTTCAATTCGGTGCTGAAAAATATGGCCTTCTAATGCATGTGCACCGGTCTTTTGATGTGACTATTAGATCGGTCCATGAATGCATACGAATACAACATTGTCCTATGAAGACTATTGGTGAAGAATGGAGCAGTGTTGGCATAATGTAAGTTCACGACAGTTTCACATTGGCCTACAGGGCTTGAGACTTCAGCTGTCAACTTCACATTCCTCCCAATGGTTGGGGCTACCACACTTTAGACATGTCTTATTTTAGGCCAAATGGTTTGGTGAGATATGATAAAAAATAATCACAAACTTCAGCCCTCAATCTGGAACCTTCACATTGTAAATAAGTGAATCGTCCCACTACAGAGGTGGCTCCTCGCTTGTGGCATCAACTGTAACTTTTAAATATGTCCTCTATTTTTTTCTTTTTTTATATTTTTTACGTCCAAACCATTGCACACAATGAGATCCATTTAGACTCTTCACCAAAAGAAAACTTAATTGCAAATAATGGCCAATTTGACCACCGATCTGGCACATGAAAAAAACAAAAATCAATATAAAACAAAACAATCCTCCACGATATCCAAAATGACGCATTAAGACCCAAATCTTCTCAGTGGTGATGCATATATATATGTATTTAAACTCCACGTTAGTGTTGTGGGGGAGCCTGCCCCCTGATCCCGCTCCCAATCTGCGCTTCAGACGAGAGCGACTCGGGAGAGGGTCAGGAGCGCACTTCCTAAAAAAAATTCACTCCTTGCCTTTTCGAGACCATTTAGCCTTTTTTGCAATTTTTTTTTTTTGCAGTAATGTTCGAAATGCAATTTTTTTCAAAGAAACAAATAAGTTTTGAGTGGGGCAGCTTAATGATCAAGCCTATGGCTCTAGTATTGATATGCTATTCATGGTAATGTTAAATTCTTAAAGTAAAAGTCACATTCTCCTTAATATTCATTTTCATCCTTTTACTTAAATTTTTAACATTACCATGAAATGACTCAAGATGTTTAAGAGTGATTCCGGCATCATTGGATTTCATATGGAGAAAGTAGAATTTTAGATTTCATTCAAAATCCAGCAGACTTATCAGTTTTTCAGGAT
>APFE031636676.1:641-11449 GCA_000404065.3 Pinus taeda
AAATTGCTCCATCTATAGTATCCATGTTCCGGGATCCTTGCCATCAAAATTCCTCATATCGATTTTTGGAACATGGTGGGTCTTCAATCCAACATTAGAGTCTATGAAATCATGATTACCATTTATTTTATTCTCATCATGAGTTTCCTTTACTACCCTTTCACCATTAGTGACCATTTCTTGTAGCAAATTATTCAAATTTATCTTCAATTCTTCCATCTTATCATCCATGCCATTCATCTTAGCGTCGACGCCATTCATCTTAGCATCCATGCCATCCATCTTAATTTCCACACCATCCATCTTAGCTTCCAATTCATTCATCTTAACTTCTACGTCTTTCTTTAAACCATCCATCTTAGATTCTACATCTTTCGTTAAACCATCCATCTTATTTTCTGTTACCTTTTGTGCGAGTGAAATTTGTTGCACTTGGTTTCGTAATATTTTTATATCATGTTGCATTTCTTCCTCTTCTTCATGAGTCATGCTAGAGCTTTCAGGTTGCTTGTTTCCATTTTCTTTCTTCAGGGCATCAATTACTGATAATAATGCTTTACTATGCTCTTTGAATTCCTTCAAACTAATTTTTCAATCCAAGCTTATGCAAAAATTTAAAAAATACACACATTTTTTCACTTGTAGGAGCTCGATGTTGAATCTGATGTACCTCTATAATTTTGGATCTCCCAATTCTGAAATCATGACCTGGAGTAGCCATCTATGTCCTCTTTCCAATGCCACCAGTCTGATCAAAATTGGATTCTCCAAGGAAGAGTTCTGCCAAATCTCCCACTGTGACCTGATTATAGACTAGTTCAATAGATTGAACTTGTACGATGTTCCACGTATCATTATTTTTACCTTAGTACCTTAAACTGATACATAGAAAACTATAGGCCGTCCTCTTTCTAAAACTTCTTACGAGATTTCAATCTGATTATCAAAACAAAATTTATGATGATTTTCCCCAGGTCACATGTTTGGAATGTAATTCGGGAGTCTGCAAAAACTCCAACTTCCTCAGATCATATCTCTTCAAATATAGAAAGAAAAGCTCTAAAATTAGGACCCGACGTTCAAAACTATTTCGGCCCAAATGGGTTTTGTTTTTAGCTTCTGAAACGTTGCAGAAAAAATGTTATAGCGAAAATGGCACGATGACCTATTTGGAGCAGCAAAACCCTAGAATCCAAAGCTCTGATACCAAATGTTATGAAACCAGCTCACAAAACGATAGAAAAGATAGATCAACGCCTTAGAAATAAGCCTCTTCGAGGGGGCAGCCTCCTTTACATTACACAAATGAAAAATTCTTAGATGATTCAAATAACAAAACCTCCTTTCTATATATAGGAGTCTATGGGGTCACAATATAACCAAACCGACCTAACAATAATAATATAAAGGCACAAAAATAACAATAGAGGGATTATATGGGGCACAATAATAACAATATGGGGATAATAGGGGCACAATAATAACAATAAGGGATACAACGACAATAGTAATGGGGGATCACTAATATTATAGGGACCTAACAGTATCTCAAACCATGGCAGGCATGTTCATATCTCAAGAAAAATATCTTAAAGAATTGCTTAAAAGATATGGAATGGAAGACTGTGCACCCATGAGCACACCTATGACCACAAATTACAAATTAAGCAAAGATGATTGCTGCATACACTGATGCTGATTGGGCTGGAAGTGTCGATGATCGAAAAAGTACTAGTGGAAATGCATTATTCCTAGGAGATTGTCTAGTATCTTAGCTTAGCAAACAACAAACATCCATATCACTATCTACAGCTGAAGCTGAGTATATAGCTGCTGCAGATTTTTGTACTCAAATGTTATGGATGAAGGAAGCTATGAAAGATGTCAACATAGGTAACAATCAACCAATCACCATCTATTGTGATAACACAAGTGCTATCGGTCTCAGCAAAAACCAGTGATGCACTCAAAGACCAAACATATACCAATCAAGTATCATTTCCTTCATGAACAAGTAGCTGAACAAAACATCAACTTGGAATATATCAATACTAAGGAGCAGATAGTTGATATTTTCACAAAACCTCTTCCTCAAGACGCATTTGAACATCTTCGCCAAAATATGGGGGTTATTTATCTAGGATCACATTAAGTTGATTCATAAAGATGTTGCATGACAGGGGGAGTTCTTGTGCACCTTTTTGCCATTGATGTCAAAGGGGGAGAGAAGAAGAATATTGCCACCAATGACAAAGGGGGAGATTGTTGATCTAGATTGTCATTGATGTGAAAATGGAAATATTTTGGATAGTAAATAATGATGTGAAGCCAAGCAGAGTAGATTCGTGAAGCAATAGGAGCAAGAAGAGTTCATCAAAATCCATCAAACAAGAGCTATCAGAAGAAGAGTTATCGGAGCATAGAAGAACTATCAGAGCAATTTATCGGATAGGAGTAAAGAGAAACCACAGGAGCGATGAGCTAAGACAATGCAGATATATTGCATATGCCAAGAGTAAGAGCCATATCAGAGAAAGTAATGAACCCTCGATTGCAATATACTGGAGTCAAGAAATGAACAACGGAGATCAAACCCAAGTGCTTGCGGAAGGTGAATCATGGAAATAGATCTGGATCATCAAATGGATAGATTTGTTAGATCGACGGTGATTAACAACTACGGGGGTAGGAGAGTACGGATTTCCTTGATCGTGGCTAAAGTCCTCCACTCAATCCTAGTCGTCGATCTCATATTCAAATCTCAGATCACAGTCAACTATGGGGGTTAAGGCTGTTTTAATCCATGTGCCAATCGAAGTCCCACAAACCATAGATTGCGATATGTATTGTACACCCGATGGTTCCATTATAATATACCTTAATACAATATCGCATCCATCATATGAAATTTCATATCGCAAATCATAAAGGTCACGGTAAAACATTTGATTGCAATATAATATTGCAGACCTGCTGCACCATTATAACATGACTTTATACAATATCACATCCGCAGTATCGCTAGTTTCTAAGGGACGTCAAACCATTGATTGTGATAAGGTTGTGGACCCAACGGATTTATTAACAATTGTTTAATATCATATTGCATCCACTCCGTTGGCAATAGGGGAATCGGTTATGTTATGTGCAAACCTCCAATTGCGATAGAGTTGTGGACCCAATGGATTCATTAAAAATAGTTCATTAAATATCGCATCCGTTCCATCGAAAGACAGAGCATGTGCACACTTGTAAAACCTCCGATTTTTATGAAGTTGCAATTGCAGGATTAAAGGAATGACTCCGATTCTCATGAAATTGCAATTGTGGGATTAAAGGTGATGATGTGGCATGTGGGACCTCCATGTGGGTATAGCCTTGAATGAATATAAAAAAGGGCCTCTCCAATATAATCTTTTAATGTGCAAACTCATAAGTCGGCCTCTCCTCATAATGAGCGTGTCTTTTGGTTATTGCAAAAAACTCACATACATACAAGTTGAAACGTTTCACTTCATGTAATCCATCTCAGGCATCTAACAGAGAGAAGAAGTAACAGTTCATAACTCATGAACTTGAAGAGAAAGAGGAAGCTAAATATCGAGAAGTCGAAAGGTCGAGCAAGCGAAAAAGGAAGCCAAAAGTTAGGCGTATCAGACATCTATTATAGAAAACAAGGAAAGTTCACAATTAGCGAACTGGAAAAAACAGAGGAAGCTAAAGGTCTGGCAGACACAGAAGGTACAGTAGAAGCTAAAGGTCTGGCAGACGCAGAAGGTGTAGTGGAAACCAGAGGTCGAGCGAAGAAGGAAGCTGAAGACAGAGCGGGAGGACAATCTTTTAACCTGATTCATCTTGAAAGATAGGGTTAGAGCCCTTGGGGTTGGTGCCTCAGAATTGAAAGGATTGGTGTCCTTAGAGTTGATGCTCCTAAATCCAAGGTTGGTGCCTTGACAAGATAGGGTTGAAGCCCTAGAGGTTGGAGCCTCATCAAAACCAAGTTGGAGCTTGGAACACATTGATATTATATTTATTATTTTACTCAATAAAATTATACTTATACAATTCTTTGTTTAAATTGTGAGGAATTAAACCGGCAATAATAACAATTGAAATAAAATACTGATTCACACCCCCCCCAAGTATTTCCAACATCTGGAGCTTCTTATCACATGGCCAAAAATAAAGCCATGTTTGCTTCTTTAAATGATTGTAACACCAAAAATATATATGCTGGTGATGATAGATCTCTTAGTGTTGTAGGGACTGGAACTATTTATATAGACAATCGTCAATTTAATGATGTATTATGTGTTCTAACCTTATCCTGCAACCTTCTATCTGTATATCAGATAACTCATTCAGGTGAAGGTAAAACCACTGAATTTTCACCTCATGATGTTGTAATTAAGGACCTAAGAGATCCTAGAAAGATTTTAGCTACTGGCATTGTTGATGATTCTACAAGGTTGTATAAGTTTAACAACTTTGGGTCATCAAATCTTCCCTTGGTAATTGTTTCTCATAACGATGAAGTGAGCAAACTTTGGCATGAGTGATTTGGTCACTTAAACTATCGCTCCCTTCAAGATATATGTAAAGAAAATATGGTGACAAGTCTTCCTATGGTATCTTGCAGAGATGGTGTTTGTTCCGGATGTGTACTCGGACAACATCATCAGGATAGTTTTGAAAAATGTGCCTCTTGGTACGCCTCGGTCCCTTTACAGCTTGTGCATGGTTGATTTATGTGGTCCACTTCTAGTTGTTTCATTCTTTGGCTACAAGTATTTCTTAACTTTCATTGATGATTTCTCCAGACACACTCGAGTATACTTCTTAAAACTAAAGAGTGATGTATTTAACATGTTCTTGGACTTAAAGGCCTTTGTTGAGAAAAAAATATGGACATCAAATTCTTAAGATAAGATCTGATAATGGCGGAGAATATGTTAACAACAAATTCATCAACTTTTTCATTGAGCATGGAATGCAAATGAACATATTGTTCCATATAATCCACAACAAAATGGTGTAGTTGAAAGGAAGAATCGCACCTTAAAGGAAATGACTAATTATATGCTTCAATCTAAAGGACTTAGTCTTCATTTTTGGGGAAAAGCAATTAACTTTGCAAATTACATAGTAAATCTCACTCCTATTAAGGTTTTAAAGAATATCACTCTAGAAGAAGAATGGAGATCAATTAAACTAGATGTAAGTCACTTTCATGTTTTTGGAAGTGAAGCATGGGCCCATATTCTAGATGAGAAACATAAAGCCTTAGAACCTAAGAGTGAAAAATGTATTTTTGTTGGATATTCTGAAGATGTCAAAGGATATAGACTTATTCCACTTAAATCCAAAAATGTTATCATTAGAAGAGATATAAAGTTTGCTGAAAATATATCGACCTACAAGCCTAGTTTGGAGGATGTGCCACCTTTATCTATCCCTTTTACTTCTGAAAATATTTCTTCTTCAGATGATGACAGCGAGGATGACACTCCTCCCCCACCTTCTCAGGATCCTCCTTCAGCTCCTAAGCTTCTAAAATGGGTCCGTGCTACTCAGGATGCAGCAGATTCTCTTGCAGTTGATCCTACAGATCAACGACATACATGTTCTCAGTTCGATAGAGCCTCTTCTTTACTGGCTCAAGCTTCGGCGAATTATGATCCTGACACCTTTGTAGAAGCTTCAAGCCATCCAGATTGGGACACAAATATGAATGGATAATATCGTTCATTATTGGCAAATGATACATGGGATCTTATTCCTCTTCCATAGGGATGAAGACTTGTTAGATCCAAATGGGTTTATAGAACCGAGTTTGGACCATATGGAAAAGTTGATAAACATAAAGCTCGTCTTGTTGCTAAGGGTTTTTCACAAGTTGAAGGCATTGACTATATTGAAACCTTCTCCCCTGTTTCCAAAATGAACTCTATCCGCCTTGTTCTTTCCCTTACTATCTCTTTCAAATGGGAAGTCCATCAAATGGATGTTAAATCCACCTTCTTGCACGGGGACTTGCCTGAAGAAATCTATATGAAACAACCTCCTGTCTTTATACAAATAGACTCCATCCTTGTATGTTGGCTTAAGAAATCCCTTTATGGTCTCAAGCAAACCCCTCAGGCTTGGTATGCCAAAATGGATAGCTTTATTTTAGATACTGGATTTTCTAGGTGTCATTATGACAATGCTGTCTACACCAAGAAAGTGGGTAAGTCTCTTATCATTCTTGTTATTTATGTCAATGATCTTATATTTATTGGTAGTGATCCCAACCTTATAAACCATGTGAAGTCCAGTCTTAAAAAGCAGTTTGAAATGACAGACTTAGGACACTTGCATTATTTTCTTGGTCTTCAAGTCTTGCAATCCAGGGAAGGTATTTCCCTTTCCCAGTCCAATTGTGCATGTGATCTTCTACGCCACTTTCACATGGAAAACTGTAAGCCAACCCCTTCTCCCTTTCAGTCTGAAGCCAAACTTTCAGTCACTTGTACTTCCCCTGAAATTGATGCTACCTTATACCATCAACTTGTAGGAAAATTTTTGTATCTGACCCATACCTGTCCTGACCTTTTCTTTGTTGTTGGCCTTATTGCTCAGTTTATGAAAAACCCACATGAAAGTCATTGGAAAGAAACTAAAAGAATACTTCATTATGTTTGAGGTACAGTTTAGTTTGTGATTCATTACAGTGCGGAATCATTTCCTCTTTTGGTTGGTTTCACTGATTCTGATTGGGCTAGTGACCCTGATGATCGGAAGTCTACTGCAGGTTATGTCTTCACTCTTGGTTTTGGATCTATTACATGGGATTGCAAGAAACAAAGTGTCATTTCTCTTTCTTCAGTAGAAGTAGAGTATCGTGGTGTCATAGAAGCTAGTAAGAAAGCCCTATGGCTTCGTCAGATCCTGTCAGAGTTTGGCTTTTAGTAGCAGCATCCGACTACAGTTTGGTGTGATAATCAAAGTGCCATTCAAATATGCAAAGATCCAGTCCAACATCAGCGCAAAAAACACATTGAACTATGCATGCACTTCATCAGAAAGCTCATTCATGACCATGTTCTTGAAGTGCAATATTATTCAACTAATGATCAAGTTGTAGACATCTTTACAAAGGCTCTCACAGAGGCGAAGTTTACTAAACTTAGATTTATAGTTGGAGTTCAAGAAGTTGTCACTAAGGGGGTATAGGCTCTAATGCCTCCTTCCTTCTCCTAATTTGTCATATTTGTACATCCTTCAATCCTATCCCAAGTTGTTCTTAAGGGGGGATGTTGGGATGTTCTGACACGTAGGAAATAGTTAAGTATAACTTAGTCTAGTGTAGAGTTAGGTAGAGTGTGTTTCTTTATTATGTACTTTTGTAGGTTACAATCCAACGGTCACGATATGTTCTAGACATGAAGTGATCTAACTATTCACTCTCTCCTCGGTATTACCAACACTTGATTCGTGGCTTAACATCTGATTAGTCCATGATCTCTATTTAAAGAGCATGGAGGGTCATTTGTAGGGTGACCATTCATGAGAGAAGCATATGTAAATTTTCTTTCTTTTATTAATAAATTACCTGAAGTGGTCATGTTGGCTCAGGCCATGGACTATTTGCCTCTTTGAGGTTTTTAACCACGTCAAGAATACTGGTGTATTGAACTGTGATCTATTTGTGAGTGGTGTCCTTTGGTGTTCTACCTGAGGAACTTACCCTGTAAATTCCTACAATGAATTAGTCTCTTAATTCACTTGCATATACAATGTTGAACACTCTTGAAATAAACAGACTTACCCTGGGTTGATGATTAATGTAGGTATTAAGATCACTTTTAATAAGTCATCTTAGTGCACCAACACTTGGTTAGATTGAATTTTTTTTGTATTTCAGATATATATGTATTATCTTATTTTATTTTATTTTCTTCCATCCTTTGTAGCATTGCTTTCAAATTTTCTATCTCCACATTTTTGAGGGATAAATCTCCCATGGCCTTTGATAATATTTATGTGGCTTCTTCACTGGCTATCTCTATTTGTACTGTAGAGGTCCTTACACTTGTCTGTGGATCTTTTTCATTTAACAAGCTTTCCATATTATCCTCCATTTTTTGTATTTTGATGTTTTGCTCCACAATCATCTTCAACATGTTTTATTTCTTTTTCTCAAGCTTTCCTACTTGTTTAGTTTGTGGATGCTCTGTTGTAGATAAATTCAGTGGCTTTCTGAGTGCTTGCATATCTGAATTTTTCCTCTTATTATTTCTTCAACAATGTTGACATCATTAGGATCCAATCCTAGCTTTATCACCAAATATTCCATCCCTTTTATTCTGGTAATCCTTGGCTAAGGAAAACATTCTTTCTAACTTGAGCTGTGAATCAATATTATTTAAAGATGCTTGTAATTTAGAAGTTTCCATAGTTGAACTTGTTAGTGAGGAATAAATCATCTCACCTACCTGTTTATGGAGATCGATCTGATCTATTGGGTGTATCTACTTGGTTTCAAAAGAAAACACGGAAGTCTTATATTCACCAGCACTTTTAGGAACTGGTAATTTTGGCTCAATGAATGCCAACTGGAATTGCCCTCTATTAGGGTCTAGTGCATGCAGATAAGAGCATGTGTTGAGTGGTGGATCACTGTTTCCAAAACTCACTATAGGTGGAATTTTTCAATGCCTCATTATTTTTCTTCATCTTTCTAAATCTGGAAAATATACTTTGTTGTCCTGCAAATGGAGAAACAGGAGAAGTAGGAGAATCAAGAGTTGTTTCTTTAGTTTGCTGAAATGAAAATACAGGCTCGCCTGATAGTACTAATGTAGTATGGTCTTCTAAATTTCTACCTTCTGATGAACCCTCTTCTACATTCATTGAATTCTTCCTTTTGTAAACTTTGAAACAAACTACTTTAAGTCATTAACTTGTAGGTGACACACTTTCTCTTGGTCTTTTCAATTCCTTTTCTTTTAACCTTGGAGTTTCTTGTGTTGTCTAAGGAGAAGTTTGTTCTTCAGTTTCTTTTAGTGTGTTCTCTTCCTATTCTTCTAGATTTCAAAACTTCTCAATCTTTGGCTTTGCTATATGAACATAAGGTGTTGACTTCTTCTCATATCTTATCTTTGAAATTATTCCCAGTGGGTCATAAGGCCAACTGAAACTTAATTTGAATTTCATTTGTTTGAGTAGATTTTCGACTTCCTTCTACATTGCTCTGGTGTTAACAACAAATATAGCAATCAGTTCTTTTAACTTGAACTGGGTTTCATGTTTCCTTGACGCAAAATGGATTTAATCCATATTCATCCTTTTCCTAATGAATTCTAAAGAAAAAATCCTCATAGACTGTCAAATTGGAAATTTATAAGGAGGAATTTCACAGCCACAGACTTTGATTTCTATAAAATTTTGATAGAGATACCAATCTCTGACCTTAGATTGTTCACTAAGATGTAAAATTATTTTGATTTATGTGGATACTCTAGGGAATGCATCACTACTCAAAAGACGTAATTCCATATGCAAAAATTGATTAACAAAATCACTGAAAGAATATTCCTCTTTGTTTTTCCTAGCCAGAGTGGTCTAGTGGATGACTGATTGAGGTCTGCCCTGTGAACTCAACTTTTGTAATGGAAATTTAAACCTCTTTGGTTGATGATACAAAAATAGATTAACTAGAACATACTAATATTTGAGAGACCCTTCAACGCTGAATTTTAGGAATTGGTCATGGTTAACATCTGATAAAAACTAACTAAAATTAAAAAGAACTAAGGGTTTTTCTCCAGATGAAAATACTAACATAAATCCAAGGATGACTTCATCTACTGATTGATCAGTTTGATACACTAAAATACAAGAAACCATAGAAATAACTTGCCTAAACATCTTTGGAAAAATTGCAGAATAATACGGTGGATTGGTTTTGGGTAATTCTAAATTTTCATGCAAAAAATACTAAAAAATGTGGGCTCGTTGCTAAAAGGTAAGCTTTTGGTAAATTTCCATGAGGTAATTAGTCAAAAAAGGATGAAGGGAGCCTTGGATATTGATCTACAATGCCTGACAAATGGATTCAGGAGTTATTAAAGACAAAATTTCATTGTTTATAGCCACTATGACTCTAGGTGACGAATTCGGGAAAGTGATAGGTTTTGGGAAAATAGAATTGGGGCAATATTGACTCCCAGAAGCAAAATTCATCACTGGCATCCTCAAATTTTTTATATGCCTAATTATAAAATTCATAGAGATCGAATTCACATTGGGTTTTAGTAATTTTGTACTATGTATGGATCAAAGGGAGTTCATCCGAGTTAATCACAAGGGGTAGGGTCGGACTCTCTAACTATTTTGGATTTTCCCTTTTGACTAGCTATTTCAAGAAATTAATAGAACAAAGGATAACTTAAGAAATTACCTAGTTGATTTGATGGTTGATAACACAGAATATTGTTACAACTGGTCGATGTTTGGTCTTTCAGAGCTCTTTGGGAAAGAATAGCGAAAGGATAGAAATTGAGAGATAGCCAAGATTTAAATTTGGAATGGGTTTCAACAGTTTAGTTCAAATTATCATTATTGGTTCATCAATATTTATTAATCGAAACGTTGGCAGGAGCATTAAATAACTTAATGAATAAATATTCTACATTATTAGAAGGTTTGGTGATGGTTATTTTAGTGGGGGCGATAGCGACATGCTAGATTACTGGGTGCGTTGGCAGAGGTGTTGGCAGTGGGCAGAAGAAGTGTGTGGGGGGTGGGTAGGCGATAAGTAGTTT
>APFE031636676.1:11620-28599 GCA_000404065.3 Pinus taeda
ACACCATGTAATAAAAGAAGGTAAAGGGAAAACAAATTTGTGAACCCCTCACCCCCCTCATTATCCATCAAGAGTGTGGGGGATCCCAGAATTTCTTGTTAGTTGTTGATCCGGACGGGTGTAGTCTTGGCCATTGGAAAGTGCACATTATTTATCTCCTTTGGTGATAGTTAATTATTTATATAAAATAACCATTTAAATCAATTTTTCACACCGATTCAAATTTAAAAGTGGAATTTGGACTTGCTCACTTATTACAAAGTACAAAAATAAATTCTAACTTAATTTTTTGAAAGAGACTTGTGCATTTAAAAATATCAAACACACAGGTAAAATTAAGTTACAATGTCAACTCCATCTCGGGATTCCTTCCCCCTATGGGATGTAGAGAACCTGCAGATCCATGTGCCTTCTCCTTGGGATATGGAGTCTTTACTGTGAAAAAAAATCACACTTGCTCTAGAAATGTAAGGAAAGCTAGATATATACAATGTTAGTGATGAAAAATTACTTAGTACTGGATGTAATGTTTTAAATATTTCCCATTGACTGGAAATGAGAAATATTCTCCTTCCAAATTCCGAAGAACGAAGGTATTATTTCCTTTTACTTCCGCAATGTTGAACCGTTCCAACCAAAGGTTGTCAAACTTTCAATTCTTTCCTTTTTTCTTCTCTTCTTACATCCCATCTGAGAACTAAGTCACCTTGTCTGAAATCCCTCTCTCTATATTTTTTGTCAAACAAACTTTTCATCATGTCCTGATATTGTAGAAGTTTTTTTTATCCTGATTTAGCCCAATAATTTGATTTATCCTTCTTGAAAAATCATCAGTCCCTTCATATGAATCCTACAAAATTTTCATGACTGGAAATGTTAATTGAGCATGGAAAATAACTTCTATTCCGTAAACAAGCTGAAAAGGAGATTTAGCAGTAGATCTCTTAGGTGAAACTTTGTTTTTCCATACGTCATATTTCAAATGACTGTCCCAATTTCCTTTATGATCTGCTAACACCTTCTCAATGACTTTAATTAGACTTTTGTTTGATGATTCTTCAAGACCATTCCCTTGTGGATAATAAGGTGTAGAGTGATGTAAAGCAATTTGATATTTTTGACAAAATTCAATCATCTTAATGCTAATAAAAGCTTGAGCATTACCTATAGCTATTTGTCTTGGACAACCAAATCTAGACAAAAGGTTTTCTTCAATAAATTTCATAACTACTGCATTTGTTGCATTGCTTACAAGAATAGCTTCTACCCACTTTGTGAAGTAATCCATTGTTGTAAGTTTCCATCTATGTTGATTACTTGAATAAGACACTATTTCATGAATGAAATCTAATCCCTATTGCAAGAAAGGAGCTTCCACTAAAACTGGAACAAGAGAGTGTTGCTAACCTTTGTTTTCCTACGAAAATATGACAAGGAATACAACTTCTCACCTTTGATCCAACACGTGCAAATAGTTTTGGCTAGTAGAATCTTGCTCTAATTATTTTATGTGTTGTTTCTTTCCAAGCATAATGACCTCCACATACTCCTTCATGAAACTATTCAATCACCCCTTCTATTTCACTTTCAGTTAAACACAATAAGAGAATATTTAATGGATCTTTCCAATATAGGTTTGCATTGACTATACAATATTTTATGGCTCTAAGCTCGAGAGATATACATTGGTTCCTTTTGAATTGAACAGGGTATTCAAAATCACATAGAAAATGTACAATATCTTTATACCAATCTGACAATAAAAACTTTTCTCATCAATATGAAAAGGAATTGGAAATGAATTGGGAGAAGGTTCTTGTGGATTCTTCTCCTCGGAAATAGAAGAAGGTTCTTGTGGATTCTTCTCCTTTGAAACAGAAGAAGGTTCTTGTGAATTCTTCTCCTCTGAAACATAAGAAGGTTCTTGTGGATTCTTCTCCTCTGAACCCTGCATTATTGAATTGATCCCCAAAATTTTGTAGTTTGATTCTGCCAACAACTTAGCTAGACATTGTCCTTTCACCATATTTATTGGTTTGATATCTAATTCAAACTCTAGGATCTTAGAAATCCATCTCCCCCTCTTTCCATATAAATCAAGTTGAGTCAACACTATTTTTACTACATCATTAGGCACATGAGCAATTATGGGAGAATGCAGGACATCAATTCTAAAAGCTTTCAAAGCTTGTACTAAATCATAAGCTTGCTTTTCTATTATGTCATATTTCAATTATGCATCCCTAAAGTTTTGAATAATCAGGACTGACAAGCATTGGTGCTTCAAAAATTGTTTTCTTGATATGGGAAAAAGAGAATTTAGCTTGTGTGGTCCATTTGACTTCATTATCTTTATTGAGCATATTAGTATTGTCTTTAATAATTTCAGCATAATTAGGTATGAACCTTAAAAAAATTATCTTCCCTAAGAATGACTGAATTTATTTCTTATTTCTGGGTAGACTGATTACCTGAATTTCTGAAACTATTTTAGGGTCAATTATAACTCCTTGTTTTGAAATAATATGTCCTAACAATTTCCCTTCCCTCATGGAAAACAATGATTTTTTAGGATTAAGAGAAATCCCAATTTTTATACATCTCTGAAATACTTTCCTTAAATATTTGATAGGTTTTGCATCGGACTTTGAAAATACTGTCAAATCATCAAGGTAAATAACTATGGATTTATTTACCTTACCAACAAATTCCAAATCCATGGCTCTCTGAAATGTTGCACCAACATTAATCAACAAAAGGAATTTTGGCATACATGAAAGTCCCCCATGGAGCTTTGAAAGTTGTCTTTTCTCTATCTTCTTGGCTAACAAAAATCTGATTGTATCTGGAAAAACCATCCAACATTGAAATCATGTCAGAGCCTGGTACTCTTTGAAGCAATTGATCCATCTTGGTAGTGGATAATTATCTTTCAATGACAATTTATTTAGGTTTCTATAATCAACACACAGTCTTATTTCTCCATTCTTCTTTATAACAGGGACCAATTTAGCTATCCATTCATAATATCTTAAAGAAACAATAATTTTTGCATCTAAAAACTTCCTTCTTTCTCAATAATGGGCAACAAAACTAGATTAATCCTTCTCAATTTTTGCTGAAATGGCTTAGCTCTTAGTTTTAAAGGAATTTTGTGTTCAATGATGGCTATATTATAAGTTTTCAGATCTTCATAAGACCATGCAAATACATATTTGTATTCTTTGAACAAGTTGACATATTTTTCTTCAAATTCACGGGGAAAAATTGTTGAGATGTTAGCATTCTTTATTTCTTCTGCAATGCCAATATTGCAATCCTATATATCTTATTGTTGTAAACTTAAGAGTGTAGATTTTTGTACTTCATTTTTTATCAAATACTTTTTTAGGAGGGACTAATCCCTTTGGAATATGATTGTTAGGCAACTCGTGTAGGAATTTACAAGGTAAGTTCCTTAGATAGAACACCAAAGGACATTGCTAACAAACAGATCACAGATCAGTACACCAGTATTCTTGACATGGCTAAAACCCTCAAAGAGGGAAAAATCCATGGCCTGAGCCAACACGACCACTTCAGGCAATTTATTAATGTAAAAGAAAGAAAATTACATAAGCTTCTCTCATGGACGGTCACATAACAAATAACCCTTCATGTTCTTTAAATAGAGATCATGGACCAATCAGGTGTTAAACCACGGATCAAGTGTCGGTAATACTGAGGAGAGAATGAAATGTCAGATCACTTCATGTCTAGAAACATATTGTGACCGTTGGGTTGTAAGTTACAAAAAGTATATACTAAAGAAACATTTTTACCTATCTATACACTAGACCAAGTTATACTTAATTATTTCCTGTGTCAGAATATCCTAACATCCCCCCTTAAGAACAACTTGGGATAGGATTGAAGGATGTACAAAGATGACACAATAGAAGAAGGAAGGAGGCATTAGAGCCTATCCCCCCTTAGTGACAACTTCCTGAAATCCAACCATAAATCGAAGTTTAGTAAACTTCGCCTCTGTGAAAGCCTTTGTAAAGATGTCTACAACTTGATCATTGGTTGAACAATATTGCAATTCAAGAACATGGTCATAATTGAGCTTTCTGATGAGTGCATGTGTAGTTCAATGTCTTTGCTGTGCTAACGTTGGACTAAATCTTTGCATAGTTGAATGGCACTTTGATTATCACACCAAACTGTAGTTGGATGTTGCTTCTAAAAACCAAACTCTGACAGGATCTCACGAAGCCATAGGGCTTCCTTACTAGCTTCAATGACGCCATGATACTCTACTTCTATTGAAGAAAAAGAAATGGAAATTTGTTTCTTGCAAGCCCATGTAATAGGTCCAAAACCAAGAGTGAAGACATAACCTGTAGTAGACTTCCGATCTTCAAGGTCACCAGTCCAATCAGAATCAGTGAAACCAACCAATAGAGGAGATGCTTCTGCACTGTAATGAATCCCAAACTGAATTTTACCTCAAACATAACAAAGTATTGTTTTAACTACTTTCCAATGAATTTCATGTGGGTTTTTCATAAACCGAGCAACAAGGCCAACAACAAAGGAAAGGTTAGGATGGGTATGGGTCATATACAAAATTTTTCCAACACGCTGACGATATAAGGTAGCATCAACTTCAGGGGATGTACAAGTGATTGAAAGTTTGGCTCTAGACTGAAAGGGAGAAGGGAATAGCTTATAGTCTTCCATGTGAAAGTGGCATAGAAGATCATAGGCATACTTGGACTAAGAAAGGGAAATACCTTCCTTGGATTGCAATACTTGAAGACCAAGAAAATAATGCAAGTGTCCTAAGCCTATCATTTCAAACTACATTTTAAGGCTAGAATTCACATGGTTTAGAAGGTTGGGATCACTACCAGTAAGGATAAGATCATCAACATAAAGAACAATAATGGTAAGAGACTTACCCACTTTCTTGATGTAGACAATATTGTCAGAATGACACCTAGACAAGCTAGTATCTAAAAGAAAGTTATCCATTTTGGAATACCAAGCCCGAGGGGCTTTCTTGAGACCATAAAGATATTTCTTAAGCCGACATACAAGGTTGGAGTCTATTTTTATAAAGCCAAGAAGTTGTTCCATATATATTTCTTCATGCAAGTCCCCATGCAAGAAGGTGGATTTAACATCCATCTGATGGACTTCCCATTTGAAAGAGGCGGCAAGGGAAAGAATGAGGATAGAGCTCATTTTGGAAACAGGGAAGAAGGTTTCAGTATAGTCAATGCCTTCAACTTGTCAATAACACTTGGAAACAAGATGAGCTTTATGTTTATCAACTTTTCCATCTGATCCAAACTTGGTTCTATAAACCCATTTGCATCTAACAAGTTTTCGTCCCTTTGGAAGAAGAACAAGGTCCCATGTATCATTTGCCAATAATAACCGATATTCTTCATTCAAAGTTGCGACCCAATCTTGATGGTCTGAAGCTTCTGTAAAGGTTTCAGGATCATAATTTGCTGAAGCTTGAGCTAATAAAGAAGAGGTTCATTCTCTCCTTGGTATTACCAACACTTGATCTGTAGCTTAACACCTGATGGGTCCATGATCTCTATTTAAAGAGCATTGAGGGTCATTTTTTAGGTGACCATTCATGAGAGAAGCCTATGCAAATTTTCTTTCTTTTACATTAATAAATTTCTTGCAGTGGTTGCTTTGGCTTAGATCATGGGAAACATGTAAAATTTTTTTCTTTTACATTAATAAATTGCTTGAAGTGGTCACGTTGGCTTAGGTCGTGGATTGTTTCCCTCTTTGAGGGTTTTAACCACGTCAATAATATTGGTGTACTGATCCGTGATCTGTTTGTGAGCAGTGTCCTTTGGTGTTCTATCTAAGGAACTTACCCTATAAATTCCTACATGGTATCAGAGCTATTCGAGGGCTGGATACGTTGGTGATCCAAATCCGAAGTCGATACAACTACATCTGACTATAATTTCCTAGATATATTGTTTCTAACCACTTTTAGGCTAAGAGGACTACTCTATTGTGTTAGGATCCTCTGTTCGAGTGAGGAACCCCTTTCGTTTAACGCAAAAAGGTTTTTGGTAGCCCTATCTACGTCATCTTTAAGATTTGGAGGTATACAGTCTTTAGTTGTAGTTATAGTTTTTTATCTCTCAACTTATTTCAATTTATAGTCCTCTATACTATTTTTTACCAGATCTATACCTTTCATTTATGCATATGCTATTTTCCCCATGACTCTATGCGATCTAGGGAAACTAGAAACAGAAAGAAAGGATTTTTCTCAAGCGTATGCTCTTTTCCGTTGCACCTTAGTGTGATCTCTGAATATCAGAAACATTGAGGAAAATATCTAGTTTCCGGCCAAATCTAACTTTGAGCCGTAAGGTTTGGGTACTTTTGCTTGTTCGTTTGGTTTGTGTGGTTGTTTTTTTTGTTTTGTAGGAAAAAAAGGGTTTTTCAAGTAAGCACACACGCCAAAGCTTCAGTGGAAAAAAAATTGTTCCTCATTTCCAACAATTACTAACCTTTTAAACTAGCTCACTTGGTCTAAAGTTACTTTATGATAATAGAGGCCTTGGGTTCAAGTATTTCTCTTTGTTGAGTTACTTTTTCAAAAAACACATGTAACTTATGTTTTAAAGTTACTTTATGTAAAAGTGTTCTCGTCCACTATAAAAAGTGAGTCACTTATAATTCTAAAGTCACTTTATCTTTTATTTAAGTTACAATTTAGTGGATAGTTCATAAAATGTCATTGTAAAAGTGACTTTCACTTATTTATAAAAGTGGGTCACATAAAGTAATCTTTTTTTTAAAGTGAGCTAATTAGATTAAGTTTGGAAATGGGGGGATTTGTTTTTTAAGTATAACATTATTATCGACTTCCAAACATTCACATGATTTGTTGACATCTTCAACAACTTTTGTTCAAAAAGCCATAACTTCTTCATCCAGAAGCCGTTTTCAGAGATGTTTTTTTTAATCAGCTTAATTTTTTGAGATCTTTGCATTGAAACATTTAGTTTTAGCATATACAGCTTCAGTTTCTTTTAAAATGGAAAGTCTATTCTTAGTTATTCTTAACAGCACCAACTACTTCCAATGGCTATCCCACATGGTGGATTTACTTAGAAGTAAAGGTCTTTATAGAATAGCCTCAAGCCAAAAGCTTAAACCTCAATATGAAGATAAGCAAGCCAAATCGGAAAATAAGAAAGATCAAGCATGTGGGTTGATAGGGATGTCTATTTCTCCAGACCTTAGATTCCATATCGTAGAAATTGATACCCCTCATGAAGCAATTAAAAAGCTCAATAAAGTTTTTGGAATTAAAACTAAAATTAGAGCCCATCAACTTGAAAATGAGTTTTTTACGTTGGACCCCAATAATTTTTCTTCCATTGAGGATTTTTTGTTCAAGTTCAAGATCCCTAGATTTCTCTTGGAAGGTGTTAAGGTTAAGAAAGAAGATGGTAACCTTATCTATTCCATTCTTACTAAGTTAGGACCAACCTACTCTGTGTTTGTTTCCACCTTCCATTCTTCTAGATAAGCCTTTATTTCTCAAGGACAAGACTACATGTCCCCCTCTTTTGATGTCTTTTGTGATTCTTTAATAAGAGAACAAAAAAAAACTCTTACATCTTGATATTCTTAATACTGGAAACTCTTCTAAGAAAGACTTAACAGCCCAACAGTAACCAAGTTCAAAGAATCCTAAGAAGCAACATCCTAGAATGAATGGTCCTAAGCCATTTTAGTCTCAAAATGAAAAATCAACTCAACGAAATGATAAGGCAACTAAACACAAAAGGAAGAACACTGATAGATAGTGTAACTTTTGCAATCGTGATGGAGACTTAGAATCTGAATGCTTTAAGAAGATGGGAGCTTTGGAAGCGGCAATGAAGAAGCATAACATCTATTTGGAGCACTCTTCAACTTCAACTTCATCTTTAGGAATAACACTTTCTGCATGTGGTTGTCAAGCATCTCGAACTGGTTATGCACTAAATGTATCTTTTTCTTCTCATTCTCATGAGTGGTTCATTGATTTTAGAGCTTCTTATCACATGGCCAAAAAAAAGCCATGTTTTATTCTTTAAATGATTGTAACACCAAAAATACATATGTTGGTGATGATAAATATCTTAGTGTTGTAGGGACTAGAACTATTCATCTAGACAATGGTCAATTTAATGATGTATTATGTGTTCCTACCTTATCCTCCAATCATTTATATGTATATCAGATAAATAATTTAGGTGATGGTAAAACCGTTGAATTTTCACCTCATGATGTTGTAATTAAGGACCTAATAGATCCTAGATAGATTTTAGCAACTAGCATTGTTGATGATTCTACAAGGTTTTATAAGTTTAACAACTTTGGTTCATCAACTCTTCCCTCGGTATTTATTTCTCATAATGATGAAGTGAGCAAACTTTGGAATCAGTGATTTGGTCACTTAAACTATTGCTCCCTTCAAAATCTATGTAAAGAAAATATGGTGGTAGGTCTTCCTATGGTATCTTGCAGAGATGGTGTTTGTTATGGATGTGTACTTAGAAAGCATCATCGGGATAGTTTTGAAAAATGTGCCTCTTAGCATGCCTCAACCCCTTTAGATCTTGTGCATAGTGATTTATGTGGTCCACTTCCAGTTGTTTCCTTCTCTGGCTACAAGTATTTCTTAACTTTCATTGATGATTTCTCCAGACGCATTTAGGTATACTTCTTAAAACTCAGGATTTAAGCCTTTAACATGTTCTTAACCTTTAAGGAATTTGTTGAGAAACAATCTGGACATCAAATTCTTAAGCTAATATTTGATAATTGTGGAGAATATGTTAACAACAAATTCATCAACTTTTGCCTTGAGCATGAAATTCACTTGCAACATATTGTTACATATACTCCACAAGAAAATGGTGTAGCTGAAAGGAAGAATCACACCTTAAAGGAAATGGCTAATTGTATGCTTCAATTTAAAGGACTTAGTCTTAATTTTTGGGCAGAAGAAATTAATTGTTAAAATTACATGGTAAATCACACTCCTACTAAGGTTTTAAAGAATATCACTCCAAAAGAAGCATGGAGCTCAATTAAACCATATGTAAGTCACTTTCATATTTTTGGAAGTGAAGCATGGGCCCATATTCTAGATGAGAAACATAAAGCCTTAGAACCTAAGAGTGAAAAATGTATTTTTGTTGGATATTCTGAAGATGTCAAAGGATATAGACTTTTTCAACCTAAATCCAAAAATGCTATCATTAGAAGAGATGTAAGGTTTTCTGAAAATATATCAGCCAACGATCCTAGTTCTGCGGATGTGCTACCTCTCTCTATCCCTTCTACATCTGAAAATATTCCTTCTTCAAATGATGATAACGAGGATGGCAATCCTCCCCCACATTCTCGGGATCCTTATTTAGCACCTTAGCTTCCAAAATGGGTCCATGCTACTCGGGATGCAACAGGTGCTCTTGCAGGTGATCCTAGAGATCAATGTCGTATAGGTTCTTAGTTTGAAAGATCATCTTCTTTATTGGCTCAAGCTTCAACGAATTATGATCCTCACACCTTTGCAGAAGCTTTAGGCCATCTAGATTGGGACACATCTATGAATGAAGAATATTGTTCATTATTGGCAAATGATACATGGGACCTTATTCCTCTTCCAAAGGGACAAAAACTTGTTAGATGCAAATGGGTTTATAGAACCATGTTTGGCCTGGATGGAAAAGTTGATAAACATCAAGCTCATCTTGTTGCTAAGGGATTTTAAAGAATATCACTCCAGAAGAAGCATGGAGCTCAATGAAACCAGATGTAAATCACTTTCGTGTTTATGGAAGTGAAACATGGGCCTATATTCCATATGAGAAACCTAAAGCCTTAAGACCTAAGAGTGAAAAATGTATTTTTGTTGGATATTCTGAAGTTGTCAAAGGATATAGACTTCAACCTAAATCCAAAAATGTTATCATTAGAAGAGATGCAAAGTTTGCTGAAAATATATTGGCCTACGAGCCTAGTTCGGCAGATATACCGCATCTCTCTATCCCTTCTACTTTTGAAAATATTCCTTCTTTAGATGATGACAACGAGGATGAAAATCCCCCCCACCTTCTTAGGATCCTCCTTTAGCTCCTTAGCTTCCAAATTGGCTCTGCACTACTTGAGATGCAACAAGTGCTCTTGCAGGTGATCCTACAGATCAATGTCGTACACATTCTCAGTTGAATAGAACCTCTTATTTACTGGCTCAAGCTTTAGTGAATTATGATCCAGACACCTTTGCAGAAGCTTCAGGCCATCCATATTGGGACGTAACTATGGATGAAGAATATCGTTCAATATTGGAAAATGATACATCAGACCTTGTTCCTCTTCCAAGGGGACGAAAACTTGTTAGATGAAAATGGGTTTACAGAACCAAGTTTGGACCAGATGGAAAAGTTGATAAACATAAATCATGTCTTGTTTCCTATGTGTCAGAATATCCTAACAACTAGATGATATCATGCCCATTTGTTTTCTGTTTAAAATTCATATATGACTCATCAACATTTTCTTTTTCTTCATCATTGTTTTCTTCTTCAACATGTAAGGCAGAAAATTCATCAATGGCCTGCAAAAAATTCTTCAATTGTTCATCATCTTCAAAGACTTTCCAGTGCCTTAAATTATCCAAGATAGAATTCCTATACTTCACTTCAATCTGATACTGTAACTGTAAAGAATTTAGAATTTTGAAAGTACTTGCAGAAACTGTTAAGGAAACTACATGAATATTATCTTCTCTTGGGATAACTGAAATACTAAAAGCTTGAAAATAATTTTCAATACAATCCCATACTTCATTTATGTAAGCTTTGAGTCTAGGATGTTTTGTTTGATAGAGATTTATGACCTGTTTCACTATCAATTATGGATCACCAAATACTGCTAGATTTTGCACTTTAAAATTTTTAGCCAACTCTAATCCAAAAATTAAAGCCTCATATTCTGCTACATTATTAGTGACTTCAAAATCTAACTTAAAGGATTAAGTAATTTTTTTATTTTCTGGTGAAATCAAAACTATTCCTAACCCAACTCCATCTTTAGAAAGAGCTCCATCAAAATACATTTTCCAAACATCATTGTCTGAGGCTTGAGGAACATTTATGGTGTCTTCAAATCTGTTTTGTGGATTACACTGATCATTTGGAGCCAAAATAAAACACCCTAGAGCATCAATCATTAATGGAGGTTGAATTTGCTAGTCATTATTTGGTCTTTCTCTCTATAAAATATGTGGCTGAAAAGGTCACATGTGTTGTGTTTGAGGTCTATCTACATTCTGTTGAGCCATTCTTGGTTGAGTTTCCATTCTTAAAATTCAATTAGTCAAATTTCTTAGTAATGAAGTTATCTCATCAATTTTGTGTTCCCTTCCTTTATTCTTTGATGATGAGCTACTTTCTTCTTTAGCTTTCATTTTCCTTTCAACTTTTTCTACCTTAGATTTCATTTTACTAGATTTTGACCTATTACCTTCTACCTTAATTGCATTGGTCTGCATATCTACTAAGGTTTCAGATTTTTTTTCTCTAAGAATTAAAGAAAAGTCATGATCAAAACCTTTAGAAAATCTAACTTTAGTTGCAGTGACTAAGGTAGTTTGGTGGCATCTTATTGTAAATCTTATTAAACCTTTTGATAAATTCAACAATAGGTTCACAAGATTCCTCTTCAAATCTTTAAATTATGTTAAGTAATACATATGATCTTTTTTAATTCCCCATTGACTTTTGAAGATATTTGTTAATTCAATCCATGTATTTATAGAATTTTATTGTAATTGCCTGAACCATACTCTGACATTTCCCTCTAATGATTGAAAAAATAGTCTGGTATAGACATTTTCATGTTCAATGTTCATATTGTCTGCAAAATCTAGAAATGCAACCAAATGATCTTCTTCAAATGGCCCTATTTCTCCATTAAATCTGGGCAAATGTTTCAAATATCCTTAAGGAAAATCATGAAGTTGATTTTTTAGTGGAAATACTAATGTTGCATACGAACTGTCACAATTGGCTTAAATCCAGCCATCTGTTGTTGTGGTAAAATTGTCTATTTAGGATATATAACTTTGCTAGAATATGGCTGATTTACTGCTGGGTTTTTGAGAAATTGAGGATGAACCACTAGTTTTTGGACTTCGGGGATGATTTTTTATTGATCTTCAAAGGCTAAAGGATTATTATAAATACTAAATCCTTCTTCAGGCTTGGCAGAGGTAGAAGGATAAGTATGTATAACATAAGAAATAAAATCAACAAGTTTAAATTTGGGAAATTCAAGTTCAATCTCTGCTTCTGTATCAGATGTTTCTGAAAGGGAGGTAGGAAGCTCAAAGGATTCAAGTTGATGAACTAATAAAGCATATTGAAGATGTTGGAAATAATACTGAGAGGGGGGGTGAATCAGTATTTACAATTCAATAATTTTTCATTTCATAATCAAATTTATATACGCTACTTCAGCAAATTGAACTCGCGTGTGCACACAACTGTTATTAAGGAAATCAATGTATATCCAGTGAAATTATGGTTCAGTTAATTCATCATGTGTTGATCCTTAATTAGTGCATCAATACTTTATTAAACAGTGACTATGTGTAGTAATAATAGAATAAACCATCACACATAAGCAACACACATGAACACTAGGATTTAAGGTGGAAACCCAATGTGAGAGAAAAACCACCTATTTTTGTCATCTCTAACTTATTTGTAATATAAAGAAAATATGTTTACAATCTTGTACTGGTGGAGACTCATACCAATACACATGCACCCACCTGTAAAAGGCTACAACCTTCTCTCGTTCTCCAGCTTCTACTGGAAGGGAGCTACAACCCCCTGGCTCTTGTACTAGCCGATATGTTTACTAGTACATAGGTACTGGCTTACAGAAGGCTACGACCTTCTCTCTTTTTCCAGGGACCACGTTTCATAAATTTTCAAACTAGATACTCCTAGTACACAACAACACAATATGAAGGCCACGTTTCATCAAATTTTCACACTGGACACATCAGTAACATTGAAGCTCAAACTCAATAATAACTACATCAACCAACAATCAGTCAATCTGAATAGTCATATCACTGTCACCAGAACACTGTGCTAAACCTAGAAACCTGCATCATCATCCAGAACCAACTGCAACCTTAAAAATCATATGTCATAATGTATATGATACTTTAGCAAAACCAACCTGCATGTATACGCTACTTCCTTTAACCAAACCTGAGTATACCTCCAAAATTACCGAATCATAAAAACCTCTGAATCAAAACTGTACCAACTAGTAACATTATGAAGATCTACTGTCAAATTACAGAGATCTAAATAGATAGCAGCAAAGATCACCCTTCTCATTTAATCAATCAATCCATCAGACTCAATTTCCTTATACATTTGGTTCTACTTTCAGATCTAAGAAGACATCATTGGCAGACAATAGAAAAACAGTAGCACTAATCAAATATATTAGTGAACTATGAACAACAAGATTTTCTTTTGCATACGCTACTTCAGATAGAAGTATTCAAGAAAAACCCTTTCTCTTTCACACTTGGCCCTTTTATCTCTCCTCCTTATGTAGTTTTTGGCCTTTCTAAATACCTTAGACCAAAACAACACTTAGAACCTATGGTATTCTTGGACAGGATCAAATAATCATTACTCCACTCAATATTGTGGGCTAATACCATGGTATTGACCCTTGGTATTATTTAATCTTAAATTTCCTTGATTTTCCAACCCATATGCGCTTTTCCTCTTATGAAAGTGTGTGCATACGTATACGCTTCTTTTGTATAGTGAACCCGCTTGTATACGCTACTTTGACAAGGTGAACCTGCGTATACAGTTTAAACTAACTTAAAACATCCTTTTTCTGCAACCTCTTGATTCTGATTTGTAGTCCTTTGTTCCAATTTTCCGATCTTTTGTACCATTGCCTTGTTACCTCTGAGTTGACCTATTACAATGTGAGTTTCCCTTTATCAAATCTGAACTGGCCTGTGAGTGGTATTCCATCAAGGACAACACCTATATCATAATAACAACAATCGCCCCCTTTGGACTTGATGGCAACCATATTGGTGTTTATTATGTCAAGATGTAGAACATGTTAGATATATCAAACAACACGAAGATACTCTCCCCCTTTGACATCAAGGGCAAAGAGCGTACCAAGATATTCTCCCCATTTGAGATACATTATGTTTTCCATGCTCCCCCTGAGTACATGCAAAGTCTGCAGAGATATTGTTCAAAAGAATAACATGACTCGATAACTCAGCCGTGTGAGTATGACCTTCCTATCACCAATGACTCATACATACATCACTCACCCAACCAAGTAGGGATATACCAAATTTTCATACATGACTGAAAAATTGAAATTATTGCATTATCTTTCCCATGCATAGTGGGGGAATAAATTACATCATATGTCCAAAAGGACTCATTAATAGACTATGAAAGAAAGAGACATATTATTATATCACAAGCCTTTACATGACCATTACAAAAAATGATATGAATATCTGTAACCATAACTGAATTTAGCAACCATGATGCCAACAATGTATAATGTTTTTGTAGGCTAATTCTCCCCCTAAACCTATGCTACCTGTGCATTGTCAACAAATCATTCATCAAGGCATCTTCATCAGACAAATAAGCCAGCAATGAACAAATCATATCATCAGACTGTAACCATCAATATCAGACTGAACATCCATGTCAAAAACTAATTTTTAGTTTGGCCCACTGTTTTTCTATCAGAAAAACATATCCGCTACTCCAGCCACAGAAACTCGTGTATATACGTGACTCTACTTCATGAAACCTGCATATAGGAAACATTCCTCTGAAAACTGGATTTAACAACAGGATGATGTAGAAACTGCTCCCAACTTTTGTCTGAGATATTCAAATGTTTCTTTGGGAAGTGGTTTGGTAAATATATCAACAACCTATTCTTTGGAGGGAACATACTCCAATTTAACCTTTTTTTCAATCACTTGCTCTCGTAGAAAATGGTACTTAATGGATATGTGCTTGGTCTTGGAGTGCATAACTGGATTTTTCGAAATACTAATTGCACTTGTATTATCAAATAGAACGGAGATGAGTGGAGAACATGTGATTTGAATATCTTGCAACGTTTGCATCATCCAAAGTAGTTGTGTGCAACAAGATGTAGCAACCACATATTCTGCTTCAGCTATAGATAAGGCAATCGAAATTTGTTTCTTGTTGAACCAAGACACTAACCATGATCCCATATAGAATGCACCTCCACTAGTGATTTTTCGATCATCAACATTTCCTGCCCCATACGCATTTGTATATGCATGAAGAGTGAGATCTGTATCTTTAGGATACCATGGACCAAAGTCTTGATTTCCTTAGAGATATTTGAATATTATTTTTACAGCCTGAAGATGTGATTCCTTTGGATTTTCTTAGAACCTTCCAACAATTCCTACTACATGCATGATATCAGGTCTAGTACCCGTTAGATAAAGTAGACTTCCAATCATAGATCGGTATGTCGGTTGATTCATTGTAGGTGATTCATCGTTAGAAATGAGACTACATCCCATTACCATTGGAGTACATACTAGTTTAGAATATTCCATTACGTACTTCTTCAAAATCTGCCTCAGATATTTAGTTTGTGAAAGAAAAATTCCATCTTTTGTTTGTTGTACTTGTAGACCAAGAAAATAAGTTAGTTCACCAAGTAAGGACATTTCAAATTTTTGCTGCATAACAGAAGCAAAGTTATGAATCATAGATTCTTCATTGCCACCAAAGATGATATCAACATAAACAACAATAATTAGCAGTTTATCATTCTCAATCTTTGTGTATAAGTTATTGTCTACAGATCCTTTTGTGAAACTTTGTTGTTGTAGATATTTGTCAAGACAATAATACCAAGCCCATGGGGCTTGTTTTGGTCCATATAGAGCCTTTTTGAGCTTGCATACAAGTTTTGCATCATTTCATAAAATGAATCATTCTGGTTGTTCAATATAAACTTCTTCTTCTAAATCTCCATTAAGAAATGTAGATTTTACATCCATTTAATACACTTTGAATTTTCAAAAACTTGAAAGAGAAAGAAACATTCTTATGGCTTCAAGTCTGGCAACAGGTGAAACAATTTCTTCAAAGTATATACCTTCTTGTTGAGCATACCCTTTACAAACAAGTCTTGCTTTGTTTCTAATAACCTCTCCATTTTCATTCAACTTGTTCTTGAATATCCATTTTGTTCCTACAACATTTTTATCATGCGGTTGTAGGAATTTACAGGGTAAGTTCCTCAGACAGAACACCAAAAGGACACCGCTCACAAACAGATCACAGATCAATACACCAGTATTTTGACGTGGTTAAAACCCGCAGAGAGGGAAACAGTCCACGGCCTGCGCCAACGTGGCTACTACAGGCAATTTATTAATAAAAGAATGAAAATTTACATAAGTTTCTCTCATGCACAGTTAACCTACAAATGACCCTCCATGCGCTTTAAATAGAATTCATGGACCAATCGGGTGTCAAGCCACGGATCAAGTGTCGGTAATACCGAGGAGAGAATGACTGTCAGATCACTACATATCATGACCATCGGATTGTAAGTTACAAATGTACATAGTAAAGAAACACACTTTACCTAACTCTATACTAGACCAAGTTCTACTTAACTATTTCCTATGTGTCGGAATATCCTAACATCCCCCCTTAAGAACAACTTGGGATAGGATTGAAGGATTTACAAATATGACACAATAGGAGAAGGAAGGAGGCACTAGAGCCTATCCCCCCTTAGTGACCACTTCCTGAACTCCAAGCATATATCGAAGTTTAGTGAACTTC